>WWET01003613.1:82737-125678 GCA_011038615.1 Limnodynastes dumerilii
GCTACAGAGAAGGGAGTATTAGGGTCAGGCTAGGGAGAAGGAAGGTTTAGGGACAGGCTGCAGGGAAGAGAGGGTTAGGGTAATGGAAGAGGAGGGTTAGGGTTAGAATTAGGGGAAGGCTTGGGGTTAGTTTAGCCACTCACTTTTCAAAGCAACGTATTTAGTGCTCCGGGGATTGATTGCTATGCCTCTTTAAGGCATAAGCAATTGATATCCCAGCCAGTTCGAAACTGGCTGGGAGAGAATGGCCCTATAGAAATAGGGCCATTCTTTGCGGGGACCCACACCCCACCACCCTATATAAGACTCAGTCATCTGTGTGAGCAAAGGCAGCATGGAAGGCTGGGAAACGTAGCACTAAATGCAGCGCCAGCGAAAGTTTGGATCCGGTTCTGTGTTGCGATTTTCATCTGTTATTTACATTTCCCATACATCAGTATTATTTATTTTATTTTCCATACAAAATACATCTTTGAATACAATATTCCAGAGCCTGTTACATTAGCATAGGAGATTATATTTCACTTGCTAATGGATGCCCCTTTGCCATACTGATGGGTTACACAGGGCTATTTATCATCACTTTTATGATAAACATTGATTTCCAGTGTAGCTGTTGGAGGTAAATAGCACATTTCAATTTGTTACAAAGTGAAGTAATTTCTAAACTATAACCTTTGTTTTTGGTCAAAGGTGGTGGCAAGTTCTTTGCTGAATCACTAGTTGGAGAGAGTTTCATTAATATTATCATTAATATTTTTCATTATATAATAAATGCATGTTAGCACTAGCTACCAAACGCTCTTATTGCTCCTAACCCTAAAGAAGGGAACCAAAATTCTAAGCACATTGAAAAAGGTGTTTCTAACAATGGACACCACATTTCTGGGACATTTAGCTTTAATGATTTATCAAGCTTTCCATACAATATGTCAGTCAACCAGTATAATCAGCACACATGCACTTTTACTCCATCCTCACTACAGGCCTTTACTCTGTGGCCTGTGTGTAGTCTGGCATGCAGCCTATCCTTCATTTAGAAAATGGAATCTGGGAGGTTACTAAAGTGATAGAATGACGTGTTCACACTTAAGGGTAAAAGTTGCAAACTTACCTAAATATAAAAATTCCTCAATACCAATTCAGAGAAAATAAAGAGCCCAGTTAAACATTCCCCCTGTGTCAGGAGTGCAACGTAAAATCAGCATTGCATTAAATTAATGAGCCTTTATTTGTTTAATTTATAAACACACATCCAAGGTATGCCCTGAACTAAGTAAGAGAAGACGCGTGGTCTCACAGCAAACTATATGGTTCCTCAACAAGTGCTACCTTAACTTTTACCGTGCGTATGTTAGTTTACGCAAGGCACCACTAATTGTGAATCAGTCCTAATTCTGATGTACATTAGTAGCCTGTGTGCTGTCTCCAATCAGAACAGAGGGATAGAGCCAGAGAATAGAGGGGATGTCCAGTCAGAATCTGGATAGTTAAGAGTTATGCTATTTCACATTATTTGTGAAATATTGTATTCAGCAACATATGGTGAACATACAGTATATGTGTCACCAGATGGACCTTACAAAAAAACACAACCAGTAGTAAACAGTGCTGAAGGCATAAAATAACTGCAAAGCATTTAGCAGGAACTACAGGATATAACACGGTCATCATTTTCAGGGAGGCTCATCTTATTTTTGTCCAGAGCTCAAAATAAAATGTGTAGTGATTAGATCTTACAAACATAAATTTTTATGTATATTTACATTTATACAATCAAATTTAGCATTTTGATTTTTATTCAGAAAGATATTTGCTGCTAGTGGAGCAAGCTATATGGTTTCATAAATGGTGTACTCTGCACAAAAAATACTAAGGATCTGATGCAGAGTTTTTTGCTCCTGAGACTGCACCATTTGAAACATGCAAACTGTTGTGATTATGCTAATAGTCTGAGAGACCCATTCTCAAAAAATCTAATATAGACCGTACATCCCACTCCAGACTCTGACCTATATCCCTTCTCTCCTTTGCCTCCAAACTCCTTGAGTGCTTTGTCTACCATTCGTCTCATCAGCTACTGTTACTGACAACTCTATCCTGGACCCCCTCCAATCTGGTTTCCGACCCCTCCATTCCACTGAGACTACCCTTACCAGTGACCAATGATCTGTTATCTTCCAAATCCAAGGGCCACTACTCCATCCTCAACCTTCTTGATCTGTCAGCTGCTTTTGACACCGTTCAACTTCCTCTTCAGTTTTGAATCCTCCACTCTTTTGGTTTTACTGACACTGATCCTGGTTTTTCTCCTATTTCTCTGACCGCACCTTTTCTGTTTCAACCCCTAGCTCATCCCCCCCCTCTCTCTGCTCCCTGTTGTTGTCCCCCAGGGCTCTGTCCTTGGCCAGCTCCTCTTCTTCCTCTACACCTCCTCGCTGGGTAACCTCATAAGCACCTTTGGTTTCAACTACCACCTCAACGCTGATGACACTCAAATTTACCTCTCTTCCCCCGACCTCGACCCCTCTCTTCTGACTAAGATTTCCGAGTGCCTTGTGTCCCTATCCACATGGATGGCCAAACGCTTCCTCCAGCTGAAAATTGACAAAATAGAAATTATTGTTTTTCCTCCTTCTAGGATTTCCTCCCTTCCCTCCATCACCATACCCATTGGTGATACCTCTGTTTCCTCATCCCCTTAAGTTTGATACCTAGGTGTCATCCTTGACTCCTCACTTTCCTTTATACCATATGTCTGTGCCCTCTCTCATTCTACCAAAACCCTCATCCACTCTCATCCACTCTCTAGTCATATCACGCCTCGACTACTGTAACCTCCTCCTCGTGGGCCACCCATCTTGCCTCCCTTCAATCTGTACTCAATGCTGCTTTCAGGCTCATGTTCCTCTCACACCGCTATACCTCGGCCTCTCCTTTATGTCAAACCCTCCACTTGCTTCCTGTCCACTTCAGACCTCTTTTTAAACTCCTTACCCTCACCTTTAAGGCCATCTCCTCATCCACTGCTCCCTACCTCTCTTCCCTTATCAACATGCCCTCTCCATTCTCCTTAACAGCGCTGTCTGACCTCCTTACTGATCACCACATCTCACGCCCATATCCAGGACTTCTCCTGTGCTGCACCTCTGCACTGAAATGACATCCCTTCTTTAGTCAGCCTCTCTCCCACATTGCAGGTCTTCAAGCAATCACTCAAAACGCACCTGTTCAGGCAAAGCCTACCCCTCCTCCACTTAACATCCTCACTGCGTTCTACTTCTATACCGTTTTCCCCTTCCTTCACCCTCTCTTCTGCTCACACCAGCAGTCCACTTTCTTCCCCCTCCTTATGTCTTCTGTAAGTTCATCCCTCCCACTTAGTGCGATAGCTCACGTGAGTAGGGCCCTTCAACCTTGTGTTGTTCCCTCCTCCACCATTCCCCTTCACTTCGTACCCTCTTGTCCCCCTCTGCTACTCTTTTACCCCATCCCCACCTGGTGGCTCCCTCTCAACCACTCACTGCGCTCTATCCCCTCCTTCCTGATCTGCCAATTTGCATTTTGCCTTGTGTTCTGTGCTTGCTTCACTTTATTGTATTTTTGTGCTATTTTGATATATATTTTGTGTTTTAGTATGTATTATGTCTATCCCTACCCTGTATGTCTGTACTGTATTTTGTTGTATTTTGTATGGCTCCGCAGACACCTTGAGGTGCTTTATAAATAAAATAATAATAATAATAATAATAATAATAATAATAATAATAATAATAGATGGAATACAGCATTATTTAATAATAATAAATGTTTAAACATTATTGAAATTAAAGTTTTTTCAGCAAAACAATTAAGCCCCTAAAAATTTAAATGTCTTAGCAGAACGTGCTGCTATTGAATCATTAACAAAAATAATAGTCATTATAATGTAGTGTATATGGTGATTTTTTAAGAATTATTTAATTAGATAGTTTAATAATTGCTAGATGTTTATGGCTGTGTTGTTACTGTTACATTATCCAGGCTCACAGCACACCAATGCACTGGGGCATTGTGTTTAATAGAGCCCCTGATAGTGGTGATAGACTTGTGCAGTAGGCTACAAGCAGGTCGTAACCCCTCTTGGTGGCTCCTAGGAGTCAGGCTTCACAACACGACTAGACATTACACAAATGGAAAATATGGGAGACAGGACTAAAACAGATCCATTATTGCAGTCAAGAACAAGTAACAGACAAGGGTAAGAGGAAACTGGAGAACTGATCCAGGGCTGAGAGAAGTCAACAACTGGAATACAGACCTGAATTACGTCCAATAGATTCCTAGAGGGGACTGGGTTAGATACTGGGAGAACAGGGCTGATGGAGAAGTGAGTACACAGGAAAATAAACAGATATCAGGGTAGGAATACACATAAACAGGTTTGGCAGAAGTAGAAAGGATCCAAGGTCCATTGACTTACACACAGGTAACCAGGGAATTAAGAGATAATTGCAGACACCAGGGAAGCATTGATAGACTGGACAGAAATAAAGGACAAGATCGACCATTGAAATTAGCACACATGCAAGGCAAACAAAAGATAGTGTTTGCAAGGTAATAGATCAGCAGAACAGAAGCAAAGAAGCAAAAACAGGACAAGGATCCTGCTGCATTAATACTGAGGCAAAATGACTAGATCAAAAAATATCACCAGCAAGGGAGAGATCTCCCTTATGGTTATTTAAACACAAAATAGAAAATCAGCTCTGGAGAGGCAAGCCAGCAACCATTCAAGCTCTGGTTGGTCTGAGACTTGACTGTTAGACACTAGCTGGGACCTTTTAATCATTCTATTACATGTAGAAGAAGTGGCTGTTAAGCACTAGTGCTGATGCTGTTTACACAGCAACCTGGCTGCTTAGCAAAATGCATGATTGTTTCCATGCATGATTGCTTCCTGTAAGAGTAACATCTTGGCTGCTTAGCAACAGCCATGATCTGCTTAAGCTGCCAGTAGAGAAAGAGGCTTTGCCACTGTGTTACGGCTTGTAACAGTAACTATGGGCCTGATCCAGACATACGATGTAGTGCTGAGTGTACTAACGCTCAGTGTTACATCATGGGAATCCCCCTGACACTCCCCCTGCCCCATCGTATTTACACTCCCTTACACCAGCTGAAAACTATCCTAACTTCAGCCGGCATAAGGGAGTGTAAATACGCTGGGACGGCGGCGTTAACACCGCCCTCCCAGCCTCATTACCCTCCCTCCCCCACCTACCTGCTCTAACTGCAGCGTAGTAAAGCTGGGGGACGTCCCCTCTAGCGTTACTATGCTGCTGCAACATCTGCCCGGTGCATGCGCAGATCGTCTTTTTAGATGATCTTACGCTGCTGCCCAGCGAATCGGGGCCTATGTAACTATGGACCAGATCCAGATGTTTGCTCAAAGCACTAGATTCTTAGGTATGAGTGAGTTAGGTGCAGCTATATCTGCTCCAACTCAACCATCCTGCCCTGCAAACCACCCCCGTTTTTAGGATGCTTATGGCACTAAAGAGTAAGTAACCGTGCATATTTTCTCTTCTTAAGAAGGAAAATACTCATGGAGATCCCTTCTCCACGCCTTCCCCGGCTAATTTAAATACCTCCACATACCCATTCCTTCATAAATAACCATGTACGGTTTTTAAAGACTGTGCATAGACAATCTACATATCTAAATGGTACATAGATTGTGTAAATTACCTACTACGCATGCATAGTAGGTCATTTCTTAAAATACCACACTTAATAAAACAGAACTTCTTAAGTGTGAATCCGGTCCATAGTCTGTTTCCAACCCTACATGTACAATTGGATGGACTTTGATATTCAGCACAGAGGAAATTAGCACACTTGATCGCTCCATGTAGAAGGCATTTACGATAACTGCACTCTATCGTAAGTATTTTTGTGTGGAATACTAGATTGAATGTAAGAGCTTTGCCAATTGAATTACCTATGCTCACTCCCATGCATATATCATATGCATGGCAACTGGCCTGGCCCTCCATGTGTACAATACAGAATTTATTTTACTGCACATGAACAGTACACACAGGTAGGCAATTTTCATACATGATGAACAATAGTCACCTTTCATTACTAATCCTGGATCCAGCCCTATGACTTTAATTCATTAAAAATCTCCTCTGTTAGTCACTTACACCAGTCCTGAGCTGGTGCAGGATCACAGCTGCTGTGCCGGCAGTTACACTAAAACTACCACTTTTTCATTATAATGATTTATAATTATAATAAAACTGTTTTTCTAAAGTTTACAGCTTGTAAAAGTGGAAGCTGCGTATTTACAGGTTTATTTTTAAACACTGTTAACGAATGGAAATAAAGAATGAACAAAAAAATAGTTAATATGATAATGGTGATAATATGATGAGTCAAAAATTTGCAGCTGATTTTTAGCCTACTGCTAAACATGCCAATACATTATAGCGGTTTATGTGAAGGTACATTTTAAACAACTAAGAACAGAAGAATTTTTAGCAGTTTACTGTTGAATGCTATATTTTATCATAGTTTCCCAGTAATCCTTTCTATAAAATAAAATAAAATAAATGTTAAACTGTTTGGCTTTATTGTCAAAAAAAGTTGAAATTGTCTGGTGTTCCCATTTCTCTTTTTTTTTATTCTACTTCATCCTTATAACCTTATATGCCAAAAGAAAAATGGCAGCCTGCCACAAACCATGTCTCGTAGATTTTCTGTATAAATATTATGGCTTAGATAGTAACTTGACTGTTTTCAACATAATGCAATTAACATACACTTTTACTAGGATGCAAGAGGCAGGACATCTATGGTCAAAGACAAATGAATAGATCATAAAATGTAAATTAGATGTCTCTAGAACTGCTGTGGTGAAAATTAGGAGCTTGCAGTGAGTCAGTGTTTGGCACATCAAATTAGACTGACTCAGAATGTAATGAAATGAAACTAGGATATGTTCAAAGGCCAGAAATCATGCATATTCTATAGAAAGAAGAGTGGGGGGAATGGAACTTTTTTCCTTGCAACTTTCCTGCAACTTACTTTAGCAAGTATATTAACCCAATGGCTACTTCAATCATCATTTAAAATCTAGGATGTGAACACCCAAGAAGCATAACATTTGTTATTTAAAGGACTCCAAGTGCATTTATACAAATAGACCATAAGCATTATAAAATCACTGTGGAGCAGATCCAAACCTTTGACTGCAATGGACGTCCTATGCCAAATTTCTGCTGGATCCTAAGTTCTGTATGGGCAAGGGGAGGCCATGTGCCTTTTAAGTTGCTCTTCTTTGCAAATTCTCTAATGTATTTTTTAATGTAGATATGGGCTATAGAACTGAAAACAGTATTCTAGGTGAGGCCATACTATAAAGTGGTATCAGGGCCGCCATCAGGGGGGGACAGCCGGGCCTAGTGTCCCGGGCCCGGACAGAGAGGGGGCCCGACATAGTCTTAGTCTCCCTGCAGCCTGACCCTAAGACTCCCCTACCCGCAGCCTAATCATAGGACTCCCTATATGTATGGGTATGCAGTGGTGCGACGGATCTGCGGTGGTGGTTTCCGAGTGAATGAATGGGTAAGTATGCTAAACAGCATCCTTACCCATTCATTATTAAAACTTTCAAAGTATTGTAATATTTTCACAATACAGGCAGCCAAAAATTAACTGGAGACTGCATCCAATTATACATAATAGTAAAACAAATATCCACAAATAACACTTTTAATGACATTTTTAAGTCAAATGAGGTACAATGTGAATGTACATAATGTACAGAACATAATATACAGTATATAATCCAATGTAATGGGCAAAAGTGTGCTTACAGTTCCCAGACTTTTTCTGCACAGTAGTCTAAAAAAAAAAAAGAATGAAAGTGGAATATAAGTGGGGATATATTTTTACTGGTAAAAGTTTGTATTTTACAGTCCCACCATCTAAACTACAATTATCACATCACACATAAAATGTCCAGATTGAACATTACCATGACCAGTGCAAGTGCAAACATATGTATGGACTGACCCGTAAAAGCAAATGTCAATGCACATATATAGGTGTATTACCCCATGTATTTCTTCCTTTACATACATGACCCTAGAGTAAATTTATTTCCTTTATGTTGCATTTTCTTCATTTTACAAAAGAACAGTTTAAAAGCTAATTCCTTTGTGTGCTGTTTAATGCATTGCTTGGATTCGTTAGCATGACTTGGGTTACAAAAATTAAAACCATTGCTTGCTATGGGTTACAATACATATTGAGTATTTTATATTAATATTAAACAGCTTAGTTATGTCAGATGTCTTCCAAATGACACACCATATTGACTACTCTATATAACAGAGGCTCAACAAGTAATATAAATTGAATATTTTTTTTATACTCCATATAAATTGTAAATGATCAACAACTAACACCCAATCACACAGCAGTTACCACTCATACTAAATAATGACAACTTTATTGCACTTAAAAGGGGACATAGGAGTAACCCCACTTTATTAATTATTAAACTGAATGAATTGATTTAATTGAGAACGGCTATAAAATTTAGGGTTGAGCAAGGTGGCAAATAGCAGGTGGTTGTCACCCCAGGATACATAAGCTTTAACAAATACGTCATCAACTAAAGGCGCCCCCACCACCCCCCAAGACCCCTGGCTCCACCTCTTTGCTTGCACATTCCAACTTGTGTGAGAAGGCAGACTAGGACCCCGTCACAAGGCAGGCGACCTAGAGTTCACTAGAAGAGTGTGTCTCTGTAATCAGATATTTCTCCCCTCTTTTTTCTGGGTCAACATATAAACATAATACCATAACATGGTGACAAACCACCTCTATCACCTACCTATGCCCCGTTTAAAAGAAAAGGTATACATGTTAAAATATATCATACCAAATTGGGAGGGAGGGAAACGCTTTCAAAAAGGAGGTAACACAACAGCAAACAGTAACAATTTATAAACATAGTCACCTGACCCAATTACCCCACCTTTAAACTACCCAATCACAACCCATCCCTTATTTACAAAACCTAAGATGACAACTGTGTGATCAGGCCCAGTTGGTCGTTTATATCTCCTCACACTTAGGCAGTACTCGTCTCCTTTACAGTTTGCATAAGTAATACATTTATTATGCACTGTCGTTATAATATATCATGCCAGTATACAATAATTATAACAAATAATAAAAGAATAAAACCAGGTGCTAATGAATGCTGCAGCCAATCTCCACCCTGAGGTCTACCATCCCCACAAAAAATGGACACAAGATAATATTAAAACAGGTCAGATATGCACTGCATTGACTCCAATGGCGCACTAGAGAGTACAATGATTAGCAAAAAAAGTAACAACAGTATTTGCTGGGGAGATAAAAAACAGTAGTATATGTGGAAAAGTTAATAGAGATGTTGGGGGAGGGAATAGGACAGACAAAGGTGCTGTAGAGATCAGGAAAAGGGGGAATAATGCAGATAGGATCTGGAGAGAAGTGAACATTTCCTTTATGCCACAATAACAAGCAATAATGATGTGTATGCAAAAAGATTTTTGGGATGAGAACTATTCTATACCATCTCTTGCCATTAACCAGTAGCTAACTTTGTCATTCTATCTTTAAAACAAAACACAGAAAAATTAGTTACATACAATATATGATAAGCCACTAGCCACTTACAAGGCTTCACTCTTTTGGTGGTCCTAATACTGTCAGAGTCCCTATATTGGGTCATATATCATGTACTGTAGTTTTAAGAGCAAAACTCAGAGGTTCCTAACATTTAAAAATATCTTCTCTGGAACAGCCCCCCTCCCAGCTGCTATCCCAGACATTCTTCTAAACACAGTTCATGGAAAGGTATGGGGAAATCTACATAGAAACATCAGATAGTGCCCCAGCACTCTTGCCATTGGCCAGTAACTAACCATGACATTCTATCTTTTAAACACACAGAGAGATTAGTTACATACATTTGCAAATATAGGACACGTATTAGAGTTAGGACCACCATAACAAGGAAGGTTTGAAAGTGGCTAGTGGCTTATCATATAATTGCAAATGTATGTAACAAATCTCTCTGTGTTGTATTTTAAAGGGACAAAGACCCCATAGGGCTGCAGGACCCATAAATGGCAGGCAGGGTAGCTTTGCACCAGACAGGCAGGGGTTAAGGTATTTGTTGTGGTTTTAGATTGGGTGGTAGGCTTAAGGGGTGTATCTTAGGGCTAGGTAGATAAGGGCAGAGCAGGGGGTGGAGTTCCTCTTTGTCTGCAGGAAGAAACTTTGGAAAGGCTGAGTACATGGAAAGGTATGGGGAAATCTACATAGAAACATCAGATAGTGCCCCAGCACTCTTGCCATTGACCAGTAACTAACCATGACATTCTATCTTTTAAACACACAGAGAGATTAGTTACATACATTTGAAAATATAGGACAAGTATTAGAGTTAGGACCACCATAACAGGGAAGCCTTGTAAGTGGCTGGTGGCTTATCATATAATTGCAAATGTATGTAACAAATCTCTCTGTGTTGTATTTTAAAGATAGAATGACATAGTTACCTACTGGTCAATGGCAATAGTGCTGGGGTACTTTCTGTTGTTTCTGTGTAGATTTTCCCCATACCTTTCTAGCACCTCCTTTAGATTAACTTATAAATTAATGTGTGCAACCACAATCTTGTGTATTTTATTCTGTACCCTCTAGTCTGTGACTCTTCTGTCAGCAACTCTATCTAGTTCATTCTGCTCTTATAGCTATGTAATATGATCGACTTTTTTTTTTAATGGGACTTTTGCATTTATGAGTGACTGCCCAGATATTATTCTTGCCTGTGCATATTGCACATATTTACATTACTACATCACACATCTTGAGATGCGTTTGATGGAACATTTACACCTAAATATGTTTACAATGTTTTTCTACTTGTGCTTTTTACTACAAAGTTCTGAAATGAGCCCTAGAAAGTTTTAGTTTATTACCTTTATAGAGTGTTATAGACATAACAACTCTTGGCGGGATTTAGCATTTTCCTACAAATGTGTTATGCAGCCCTACATAATACAGGATGTGTGCTTTTTATAAGCATCTGCTAAAGAGCCATTTACATTAGGAATGTTAGAGAAAGGGATCATGTTCACTTTACTCATGGGAAACTCTGCAGCTAATGTCATCTTACCCATACACAACAATTATCTATGGGCTTCAGCTGTTTTCACGTGTACTACAAAAGCTTTTTTTTACATGAGAAAAATCTCCTTATTTTTCATTTCACCAGGATCAGATATTTTTCTTTTATGTAGTCATTCATATCTTAGATAAAAACTTACCAGTGGTTATAACTAAACACTCTAAGAGCCAGATTTACTAAGCTGCGGGAATGGAAAAATGGAAATGTTGCCCATAGCAAGCCTATCGAGTCTAGCTAACAATTTCTAGTATGTAACAGGAAAGTAAGAGCTAGAATATGATTGGTTGCTATGAACAACATCTCCCCTTATCCTTTCCTGCACCTTAGTAAATCTAGCCCTAAGATGTTGTTAACTACTTGAGGTCATTGGTATGGAAGGTGCTATGTTAATATATAAGGATTTTCTAAAATGTTAATCAGATTAAATGTCAGTCTACTTTTTCTAGTTTGATGGTCAGGAACCTGTTTGTATGGAAAATTGATAACAGTTCAAATATTGTTACTCTGATCATATACAATTAATACCTGCAAACTTAAAGCCTGATTGTGACAGATAATTTAGAGGTTTAATTAAGCATACATAAACTAAAACCTAGTCAGAAACCCCCTAAAAATAACTATTTATTAATCCTTCAAAAATGGTATAAATGCCTACTGAGTCAAACTTTCCTCTTTTGAATAAATTTAAAATATCAAATTGAAAAATGACACTGATGATTTAAGACAAATTCATTATATAACTTAACTTATACAATGAATCTGTTACTGAGATGGATCTAATACCTTATAATATGGAATCAGTTATTTTTATTAATATCCCAAAAATAATCTCTGCGCCACATAAATACACGTAATTCCTAACATATGTACCAGCAGTGTAAATACGAATGAAGGGGCAGGGGCATCAATAAGACACACGTAATTACGCTTTGGAGGCGGAGGGAGGCATTTAAATTGGACAGTATGGGCTGGGTTTGGCTGTCACGTACGTAAATCCCATAAGTACGTCAGTACTTACGCTAGGAAAAGTTAAGGTAGGGTTTGGCAAGCATAAAACGGCCAAAGTATGTACGACCGAGGGGAGTGCCTAGGGGAGTGCATAGAAATTATGCTAGTGTAAATACGCTACGCGTTTTAATGTAACTAGACCGTAGGCCTGGATTTACCCCATAATGCTTAAACCCTTAAGATCCATTTGTATTAGAAACATTCCAAAAAGTATGGGTCTAAATGTTCATTGAAATTATGTTTAAATGCAGATATTTTATTACAGTATCGTATAAATAATTCTTAGAAAATTTCTAAGAAAAGTAAATTCAAATGTCCAGACTTGATTACTGAACCAGTTTTGCTCAGACAGTAGTATATATTCCATAATCACATAGCAACTATATGTTGTTTATTCTGTACAATGTGTTTAATTTGATTTATTTTATATTGTTGACAGGCGGTGCATGTAGCTACTGCAAATAATGTCTTTTAGAAGTAGTGACAGCTGAAAGCTCGTCTGTCTCTATTTTGAAATGGCAGCATTTTTCAAAAAATTTTTTAGAATGGGTTATTATGACGATCAGCATCTTTACTCATTGATTGTTCAGAAGCTGTAGGACCAGCCGCACCGACCGACCAACTGCAGAGGTGAGTAACACTCTACAGGGACTTTCAGGTTTAGGTAACAGGAAAGGCAGGGTTAGGGTTATGGTAATAAAGGGGAGAGCTAAGGTAAGGATTAGGGTAAGGGTTAAATTTATACTTACCACTCCCACATAGTTTTTGTTCCAGGCAGGAACGGCTAGTCATGTACTTATAAAAAAATTACCCACTTAACTACACAAGTAGAGTTAAGGTTGCCCTATGGACCCGTAAGTCACCAAAGAGCCATCCGTGTGAGGGGAGTGTCATGGGTGTTGCCTTGCCACATACGTGTTACAATCACCAAGGGAGTTTCTCACCAGGCATACAAGAAGGCAGGCTGGAACCCACACTCAGTACACAGAACAGATAAGTACTGGATAATGGGCAGAGATGAACAGGATCCACAACAGTGGAATAGATACCAAACAGAACTCCACAAAACACCTGAGTAACTACAGGATGGAAATAGCAAGAGACAGCAGATGTATAGGAGACAGACACACCACACACTATACACGGGAAATAGACACAGTTGAGATGGAAACACCGGAGAAACTCACGGGAGAATACAAAAGGCAAGATGGAATGCACCAAGGATAATATCGGAGGGGACCCGGGTCCCGCACACTGCAAGGTGACAAACACAGCACACTGCAAAGGTGACAAACACAGCGAAACAATACACTTCGAGGGTGACAAACACAGTGGCAAGGCACACTGCAAAAAAAATAAAAAATACAGCAGCACAATAAACAAAGGGCTGAGCAGATGGAACACTCAGGCCGGTACAGGAGGTGAGAGGTGGAAGGCTCACAAACACTCAGCAAGGAGGAACGCTGTACCGGACAGGGGCAAAACACAAAACAAATCCAAGGCAGGAGCACAAGGAGAATGCACAATCAGAATGCAGACAGAAAAGCAGGAACACTAGACGCTATAGCCGACAACAAGGGTTCCCAGGCTCAAGTACCACCCACCAATCAGCTACAACCTAGGCAGGAGAAACTTAATTCACTGACAGCTGAGAGAAACCAGACACATTAACCCAGAAGGGAACTTCACACACTGCTAGGATTCCTCCTGCAGCATGTAACATTACCCCCCTTTGACAAGGGGTCAAAGGACCCCTTACCCTGACTTTATTAGGGAATTTTGAATGAAACAATATTTTTTTTTTCAGCATGAACATCTCTTGCAGAGACCCAGGAGCGTTCTTCAGAACCATACCCCTTCCAATTAATTAGGTAGTGAAGTTGGCCCTGTACCCACTTGGAATCCATAAAATATTCTACCACATATTCCTCATGGCCATTAATGATTACTGGAGGAGGTTTGGTTAGTGCAACAACTCCAAAGTTTCTGGACGTATGTACAGGTTTCAGAAGGTAAGCATGAAATGTGTTAGGAATACGCAGGTTTCTGGGAAGTTGGAGTCTTAATGCCACCAGGTTTATTTTTCTTATGATTTTAAATGGACCAATAAAGCAGGGCTCTAGTTTGGTAGATGATTGTTTTATTCTGATGTTTTTTGTTGATAGCCAAACTTTATCTCCCACCTTGAAAGCCACTGGTTTCCTGTGCCTGATCTCTCTGTTCTTCATCCGAAATGCTGTAATTTGTAAAGCTTTGTTAACTTTCCTCCAGATGATTCGTGGCCCTCAGGGCATCCTGGTCGGTGTCTGGAATAAACAAAGAGTTAGCCCTGGGATGGAATCCTTGAAGGCTGAAGAACGGGGAAACTTTGGAGGAAGAGTGGCAGGAGCTGTTATATGCATATTCTGTCCATGGTATATTGTTTGACCAGTTGTCTTGAAACTTAGAGGTAAATAAATGCAAAAACTGTTCCAAAGATTGGTTCACTCTTTCTGTTTGACCATTGCTTTTTGGGTGATACCCTGACGACAAACTGATCTGAATATTGAGGTCTCTATAGAACACTTTCCAGAATTTGGCAATAAAGTGAGGACCACGATCTGAAACAATATCGGTTGGAAGTCCGTAAAGTCTCACAATATGTTTGGAGAACAGAGAGGACAGGGCCTGGGCATTGACCAAATTTCTTTTGGGCACAAAATGTGCCATCTTGGAAAACCGATCCACCACCACCCATATGGTAGTGAAACCAGATGAATCAGGGAGGTCAGTTATAAAATCCATGGATAAATGTGTACACGCACGCTTGGGGACTTGAAGAGGGAGAAGCGGCCCTGGTGGAGAACTGCGAGTGGTTTTATTTCTGGCACATACTTCACAGGCCTTAATAAATTCTTCAACGTCCTTAGCAAGGGAAGGCCACCATACAGTCCTGGATAGCAGTTCTCTGGTTCTCTGGATACCCAGGTGACCCGCCGACTTAAGAATATGATGTTCCAATAGCAGAGATCCGTCTGGCGATCGGTCCGCAAATATACGCACGGACGGAGCAAGTAACACCCATCAAAACCACAGTCGCTCCCCTTGCTAATCCGTGCCCACGGAGACTTCCTCCTCCATAGACCAGCTGTAACTTTCCGTGGCCTTTTCTCAGCGTATGTGTCCTCCGTCAGTGTGTATCTTTATAATCACATCCACTTCCCTTAATTTAAATGCCTCTCCCGTCCTTTTCTATATAAATACCTCCGTGCATATTTTTCCATGGGAGATCCGTGCGTATTTATCCACGTCCCATTCACAAGTCCGATCGTGAGGCACTTCCGCGCATATATTTTACGTGAACAGCGTATAAAAAGTTACTATGCATGCGCAGTTGAAATGTACTTAAAAATACGCATGGAAAACGGAGAAAAAACAGATCTCTGAATACGGCCCCATATCATTTTGGTGCACCCCATCCTCCTCATTTGCAAGCTATAGAAATCCATAAACCATTAAAAACAAACAAAAACAGTTTCCTTCCCTATCAGCCTTCTCTATTCTCTTTGTGGCTATTCCATGTGCTGAATCTCTGGGTAAGTATGATGCTTTGCTGATATGACTGTAGGTCACATCAGGATCTTGCTGCTGGGCAGATTCAACAGAAGGAAGGAGGCGAGAGTAGGGGAAAGGAAAGGGGAGGAGGGTGGTTGGATGCTTTGGTAGGGAACAGAAGGGAAGGGAAGAGAAGGGCAAGAGAGGTAGGAACACAGGAAGGAAAGGCAGCACAGGAAGGAAAGCATTCACATTGCAAGTATCTATGACTATGACTGAATGCCAGCATTTCTAGTCATAGGTCCGAATTAACAATTTTTCTACTTTTTCCGTGCGTATTTTTAGGTATGGTTGAACTGCACATGCGTAGTAACCTTTTTTACGCAAGCTACATAGGATTTAAGCACGGATATGTAAATCAGACTTAGTGACATACGTACAAAGGGGTGTGGCTGTCTTCTGTACATGCGTAGTTTAGTGAAAGTGGGTGGAGGCATTTAAATGGATTAATATGGGCGCAGCTAGTCATGTACGTGAGAAACTACACACGTAGAGTTAAGGTTGCCCTATGGACCCGTAAGTTACCAAAAGAACCATCCGTGTGAGGGGAGTATCATGGGTGTTGCCTTACCACGTCCGTTTTTCAGTCACCAAGAGAGTTTCTCACCAGGGTGCGGAGTCTAGACCAGGGCCAGGTGTTCACTAGAGCCCCTGATGGCGGGGATAGTCTGGGCTGCTGGCACCTGATAGGTTCCGTCACCCAATGATAGCTCCCAAGGACAATCTGCAGCGAAGGTGCCTGAATGGAAACCAACTCACATCTAGGAACCCTTGCACAACAACAGATCTGCAGGAACCCTTGCTCACTAGAAAACAGACCAAAACAGGATATAACAAGAAGGTGTACATAAACCTGAGCATACAAGATAATAGGCAGGAACCGGGCATACAAGAAGGCAGGCCGGAACCCACACACAGTACATACACGGAACAGATAAGTACTGGATAATGGGCAGAGATGAACAGGATCCACAACAGTGGAATAGATACCAAACAGAACTCCACAAGACACCTGAGTAACTACAGGATGGAAATAGCAAGAGAAAGCAGATGTATAGGAGACAGACTCACGCCACACACTATACACTGGAGATAGACACAGTGGAGATGGAAACACCAGAGAAACTCATGGGAGAATACACAAGGCGAGATGGAATGGACCAAGGAAAATATCGGAGGGTTTATTTTTTTTATGATTTTAAATGGACCAATAAAGTGGGGCTCCAGTTTGGTAGATGGTTGTTTTATTCTGATGTTTTTAGTTGATAACCAAACTCTATCTCCCACCTTATAAGTCACCAGTTTCCTGTGCCTGATCTCTCTGTTCTTCATCTGAAATGCTGTAATTTGTAATGCTTTGTTAACTTTCCTCCAGATGATTCTTAATCTGTTCGTGGCCCTCGGGGCATCCTGGTCGGTGTTTGGAATAAACAAAGAGTTAGCCCTGGGATGGAATCCTTGAAGGCTGAAGAACGGGGAAACTTTGGAGGAAGAGTGGCAGGAGCTGTTATATGCATATTCTGTCCATGGTATATTGTTTGACCAGTTGTCTTGAAACTTAGAGGTAAATAAATGCAAAAACTGTTCCAAAGATTGGTTCACTCTTTCTGTTTGACCATTGCTTTTTGGGTGATACCCTGACGACAAACTGATCTGAATATTGAGGTCTCTATAGAACACTTTCCAGAATTTGGCAATAAAGTGAGGACCACGATCTGAAACAATATCGGTTGGAAGTCCGTAAAGTCTCACAATATGTTTGGAGAACAGAGAGGACAGGGCCTGGGCATTGACCAAATTTCTTTTGGGCACAAAATGTGCCATCTTGGAAAACCGATCCACCACCACCCATATGGTAGTGAAATTCCATCAGCGAAACTCAGAAGCATACTCCTCAGTGGTTCGGAGACCTTGGTGAATGGCGCAGTTTAGCTTCTGCGGTGGTGGCCCGGTCGGGATCATCATAAAGTAACCCCAAGGATTTGAAGAAGGCATCCACAGATTGTCGTGCGGGGTCATCCGGGGAAAGGCCAAAGGCCCCGGTCTGGGGATCTCCTTGCAGGAGTGTACAAATCAGGCCTATACATTGTCATATTCTAGCTCTCACTATTAAATACTAGAAAATGTCAACTAGAATCTGATTGGTTGCTATGGGCAACATCTTCACTTTTCCATTCCTTTTACCTGCTAAGCATGCTAGGAGTGCACATGTGTGTGTTACACCACCCAGAAGTATACCTATTTTAATCGTACGTGATACCAGATGGCATATGAATGGGCATATTGAATAACAAATGTTGGGGCTGAATATATATGGGGATTGGGTATATATATCTGCATGAAAATGTCTCAACTATAAATATACAAGAAGGATGGAACATGGAAAATATGTAAAACAGCTAAGCAGGTGATATGCTAATAGCTAAACCATAAAGGAAGAACAGTAGGATGCAGGTGCCTTTGGATTTCAAGCATGTAGTGTACAGGCACAGAGCAGCTAAGCGCAATGCAACTACATGCCCAAATACGTTGCACAAGTGCAGGGTAGTATAGTGTAAATCTGACTATAAATGGGGACTCTAATCAATATGGACGCCTCCTTAATATTGAGTAGTCCTTTCTAGAAGTAGGTAAGACTTACCTGTGCTCTTAATACTGCATAGGTATTTGTGCTTGAAACAATACTTGGAATGTTTGATCATGTAGACATTATAGCGCTCCATTTTCAAAACGGCGATGCCTTTGTTTCCATGAGATAAAGATCGTTTTTACCTGAAAACAGTCATTATCTCCTGAAAATAAAGGCATTGCTATCCGCGTCTCTCTGTCATAGCTAAGTCCTGGCGCATGTGCAATCTATTTAACTTTTGGGACTTGAAAATGTCACTTTTTCCCCCCTCTTATCTGCTCTAAATGCCTTGACCATCTTGCTAAGCAATGTTGAGGGTAATTAGGGAACACAGATATACAAATAGAAATATTCTGTCAGATGCCACCAAGAGTGCTGCCTTGAAAGGCCCAGAGCCCATGGCTGGCTGTCATCAGAAACTGCTGCTGGGTGTTGTCAGAAACAAGACCAGGGGCCAGATTTACTAAGCTGTGGGGTTGGAAAAGTGGAGATGTTGCCAATAGCAACCAATCAGATTCTAGTTGACATTCTCTATGTAAAAAGAAAGTGAGAGCTAGAATCTGTTTGGTTGCTATAGGCAACATCTCTACTTTTCCAAACCCGCAGCTTAGTAAATCTGTCCCTAGGTATCAAGTTGATTTTAAGCTTGAGAACTATCATAAATTTGAATAGGAATGAACAGCACACAGGAACAAGTGCTCAGGAACCAGGACACTACTACAACATGCAAAAACTATCACTAGCAAGGGTGAAGTGTCAGGAAGTTCCTTTTAAACTTGAGTCAGTCTGTCAACATAGCTGAAAGCTGCAGTGCAGGTGTGTTACCTAATTAAAAGCAAGAGCTTTCAAACCACAGGCAAAACTGACAGCTAACGCAGGGCACAGGTGCCTTTCAGCTCACAGTGATTAAACGAACTCGGAGCAGACAGAACAGGATTCTAATAATATGTGATTTTCTGTGGTAGTAGAAACAGTTGGTGAAAACGGAAAAGAAAACCCAAACAAACAGAAAAAAGCAAGAAAGACGCCAAAGAAAATACAAGAGGAAAGCCAAAACATCGAGAAGAAAATCCATAATATAAAGAGCATCATCTGAATGGAAAAAAGACAGGTTTTTGTAAAGTGCCTTTTTAAACAAAAAAGTTTGAATACTAATATTTTCACAAAACAGCTTTTACTACAGTGTTTTATAAACCTATGTTTTATTATTTTTCTTTCACGCTAACAATTTTATCAGTGGCATAACTAGGGTAACTATAAAAAAAATTCCCCCATATACCATTTCAAAACTACATACCTGTGTATGTGTTTGATTCTGTAAAGACTTAAAGCAGGATGTATCTTTAATAATGCATTTTTCATAAATAAGTATTAAGGACCTGATTCACACTTAAGAGTGGGTTAGGTGCGGGCAGCTGCGCACCCAACTCACTCTTCCAGCCCCCGCCCCGACCCCCGTTTTTAGGTACCTTATGGCACTTACGAGTGCCATAGGGTTACCTTATCGCTCTGTGCAATGTCCGTATGGACANCTCCGCAGCTAATCTTAATACCTCCCCCCTCACACTTCTGCCTAAAAACGCCCCCAGGTGGCATAATGCAGCCTCTTTCTACGGATATTGATGCGTGCGGTCTGTAAAGACTGCACCTACGCTATCTACATGCCGATCGGCTACATAGATAGCGTAAATTACCTACTACGCATTTTGGACACATAAACACTTAAGAAGCCGCAGCTTCTTAAGTGTGAATCAGGTCCAATGTGAAGAATAGGGATTAGCTATTGGTAATTATCCATGCAAACATACTTCTAGCCACTGCCTTCACATGGACAGACGTCCAAAACCAATACCTACCTAAGTCTGTACCAATATGTAATCTTTTAACATGTTTATACCATAGCATGTCATTTATTGGAAGTCTGGAACAAAATGCGTACCAATCATGTTGATACGATTGTGCATATTAACAAAAGTTACCATGACCTTCAATACAGACCACGGTCACGTCCATTCGAGGAGCAAATAGGTGACAGAAGGCCTTCAACACCCAGCCAGAGGAGAACAAATGACACATTTGCTAGTGTAAGTCACTCCTATAGTGTGTTAATGGACCACCGTTGACTGTAGCAGGACTAAGTCCAACAGTGCTACACACGTGGTCAGTGAAGAACATCCTAAGCCTTAGCAAGTTGTAATTTTCTAAGCAGCATTAGACCCTATAAGCCTGCATTGAAAGAGAAAGAGAGAGAGAGAGAGAGAGTGTGTGTGTTTGTGTGTGTGTGCAGAGTATAGCTTTTTTGCAGTAATCATACATATCTAACAGAAAAAGAGGTTGTATTTACTATATTGTTTCTCTGAATATAATACCATATTTTTCTACAAGCTATATAATAATACACTTGCAAACAGTGCTTATGGCATACTATTCTAAGTTCATATATTTATTTTACTACTTACATAGATTTTATTAGGCTTTCTAACAAATTTTACTTCTATTAAAATTGCCCTTTTTATCACAGTATTTTAATTTTACTCACTTTTTGATGTTAAAATCGTGTGTGCTGACAGTTATACAAGAGGATAAAGAACAATGATACGATATTCCTTTGTACAATATATCACTACTAAAAAGCTTCTTCTGTTATTTTTTTTTATGTTCTATTGCTCCATCTATCTTTATTATATATTTTTTTTATTTCACCAATTACACTTAACAATAATCACTGTAGATTTGTATTGATTCATTTTATTATTTGTTACATATAACTACGTGGCTTTTATGTACTCTCCCAATATGCCCCCTAGTGGATACAGGATTAATTGCACTTTACAGATATAAAATACTGTTCACTTATTAATAGATTAGAAAATAACTGTAACAGCATACAATAATACATTCATAAAAATGTAAGTATTTAAACAATTCAATCAATCAATAAATCAATCATTAATTCAATTGAAATATTGCTAAATACCTTGTGGCACCCATTTTATGTTTAATTGTCAACTTGCAAATTCTAGACTCATATATTAGAATACTATGTAGGTCGCATGATGTCTAGAAAATAACTGTAACAGCATACAATAAAACATTCATAAAAATGTAAGTATTTAAACAATTCAATCAATCAAGCAATCAATCAATCAATCATTAATTCAATTAAAATATTGATATACCTTGTGGCACCCATTTTATGTTTAATTGTCAACTTGCAAATTCTAGACTCATATATTAGAATACTATGTAGGTCGCATGATGTCATTTTATCTACAAGTATGCATTATGATAGGAAACAAAGGGACTCATGTAGTGCTACAAGGTGTGCTCTTCAGAATTGAACATTTTATTTCTGCGTGTACACACACAATCCTATTTGTCTCTGTGTGCATATCCAGAGGCAATTATGACTGCTTGTGACTCCTTAAATTTGGAAAGGAAACAACAGAGTGCATGTGCCAAAGTACAGTAAGGCTGTATACAAATGAGGTGCATTTGCAGCATTAGGAAATGTGTCATGACTGAACAACATATATAGGAAGGAACATTTCTTGGAACTTATATTGGAAGGAACATTTCTTAGACAGGAACTTATATTGGAACAAAATTGGGGTGAAGAAAGAAAGAGTTGATAGGACATCATAGTAATAGATAATTTTAGACCTGCAGCATATCTGATGCAATATACAGATAAAATATAATATTTTATGACTGTACATATGGTCCAAACAGTCAATGTTATTAACTGTGTATATGGTGCTTTATTTTCAGAAATACTATGTTGTATTACCCTTGAGATAATCTAATTCTTGTATTTACTTTTATATCTTTTTAGCTCATATAACATTATAGAGACATATAAAACCCACACATTATTCCAAGTTGGTAGCTACTGCCAAGAGTGGTCCGACATGTTTCAATCTTTTCTATTTTCTATTATCAAAGTAATGTCTATTTACAAACACAAATAACTGTAATGAAACGTGAGCATAATAGGTATAAATGCATGTTACTGAAACGATTCTAATGATCAGACGATATGAAGGAAAAGAAAAATGCACCTATTAATTCAGATTTGCAAAAGAATTATGATAAGGGGCCTGATCCTGATTTAGTAACAACATCCAACTTCTGTAAGCTGCTTATAAGCTGCTTGTGCAAGTCAGGTGTTTTTCTGGCAGTGCAAATGGACACACCAGATATTATGCTACGGATCTACTAAGTTCTGTATGCTAGGAGTCCTGTCCGACGGGGCGATACTTTAAATCTGCATGCCTTATCCCCGCAAGAGAAGTGAGGATGCATGTAGATGAAGTGAAGTGGGGGGCCGTATGCAGTTCCTCAGGAATCTAAGCTTGTTGACTTACAGACTTCTGTGTTCATGGTAAATGCTAATTGTGATATTTTCTTTAAAGTACTATGGAATTGAAAAGTCTCCTCTAAAAACATGGACAATGGAAAGAGATAAAATAAGGAAACAATCATAAAGTGTAAAAAACATCAGAAAAAGGATACTGTGTTCTGTTTTCATTGAAGGATCTTCAATATGTACAATATATGTACAATAATTGGTATGGTTGTTACAATCGCTGCACACCAGGGCTTGGAGTTTAACTGGGCCTGGTCTTTGATAGAGACCCTGATGATGGGGATAAGCTTGTGTGGCAGACAACCAGCAGGTTGCAGCCACCCTAGTGGTGGCCTCTGGAATAACAAGCGGGGTTTGGGGTTAGACATCACAACAGGACAAACACTTAGCAGGTACAATGAGGACAAGGACTGACAAATTGTACAGGACCAAGAACAGACAAGACAAGGACACCACCATATATAGGCAGGTATACAGGTAAAATAAACAGGTATCCAGCAGGTATACAGATATAAGATAACAGGGTTCAGGCAGGTGCACAGATACAAGGTAATAATGTTCAGTCAGGTTTACATATAGAAGGTAATGTGGATCCAGGTAGGTATATAGATACAAGGTAATGAGAAATAGATACCAGGGAAACAGACAGACATAAGCAAAAGCAGACTGAGAAGACAGATGCAGGACAAAGAACAAACAAATGCCCTATGGGAAGCAGGACAAGGAACTAGGAGGCCAGAGATAAACAGGCAAGGCAAATGCAAGAGCAAAATCATTAACAGAAATAGGGAAGAGTTGTCCTTGCCAATGTTAAAACACTGAACAGCCAATCAAAGCTGGAGAGTCTCCCCAGGTCTGACTGGTCTGAGACTTGGCTATTAGGCACCAGCTGAGCCCTATTCATCATGTTAGCTCCTTGAGTAGAAGCTATGGCTGTACAGTTTACACAGCAAACTGACTGCGTAGCAACAACCATGATTGCTGGATGTTCTTATTCAGCTATTTGAGAGAGCAGAATCCTGGCTGCCTAGCAATAACCAGGAGCCAGGAAAAAGTTTGTTCTGCTGTGAATATCACAGCAACATGTAACAATGGTGTGACACATGCCATATGGTGATTTACACCTGAAGCTGATGTAGGGTTAGGAGTAAAAACATTTTTTTTAAAGTAGTCAATTTTTATACGGAGGAGCATTTCCTGAACACTCTATATGCATTAGCTCAACTGTGAATACCAATGTAAAAGGTTTTGACTCAAGTCCAGTCAGCAGTGATTGAGACTGATTGATTTGCTCATCTGTTACCATTATTATCTTCACTCACATACCTCTGTAATCATTATTGATAAGCATCCCATTGCCAGTCATCAGTAATGTTTAAAGAGGCATTATCCTTATACAACCATGGAAGTCCGACAGGCCAGATGCTATTCTAATTAATAATGTTATATCCTAAAAACACCCTTGTTTTCAGGATGTTGCTCCAGAGGGGGACTCCAAGCAGGCCATCCAAAAGGGAAACTTCAGCTTTGCCTTCACAGTGGGGGATTCCTTTTGAGCCCCTGTCTTCGTCATGAGGACCTATTTGCCTATAGACCTCAGCTGTCTCCTTTCACAAGTTGGTACCTGCTGTCCAGTCTGATGAGCCTGCCATCCAGCCCACACTACTTATTCAGCTGGCACCACCTGCCCAGCTACATGAGCCCATACCACCAGCCCAGCTACATGATTTTGCACTACCTGGCTAGCTGACTGACTCCACACCACCTCCAGTGCCAAAGTCTGAAGTCCAACCATCTGTAACAGAGGCCTTGTATTTCTTTGATGGGGTCTTAAATGAGTTGACTGCCATGCAAGTGTTGGTAAGAAATTCAGAAATTCAAGACAGGTACTCCGGTACTACAGCAGATATGGTGTTGATGGACATGATCATCTGTTTAGAGGAGAATCTCAGGAGAGGTAAACACCTAGGACCCAATCCTTTGGCATATCTGGGCCTTTTGTGAGGCAGTGACCAAGAGGATGCACTAAATTGCGAAAATTCACATTTCAAATTTTCGCTATTTTGAATGTTCTTATTTTCTACATGTTCCAATTTCGAAACAATTTTATTTATAAACATTCACATTTCGAATATGTTTCTATTTCGAATGTGTTATTTTTGAATGCTTTCTTTTTCAAATTTTCGCAATTGCAAAACTATCTAAATTATAAAAATCCCTATTTCGAATATATTGCATTCAAAGAGCTTAACTCAGATCAAGTAAATGGATAATTTATGACCTGCCAGAATCCTGGATCTAGTCTCCAGATGATGAGGGTTAAATTTCACCTGACTACTAGCTCAGACATTGTTAAGCCCCACCCCACACTATGTTAAACATAATAGCATGGAATTGTATGAAATATATGTAATAATGTAGTAATGAAGTATAAAATACTAATGAGTTTAGGACAGATATTGTAAGAAGCACAAATTACAAAAAAAAAAACACACTGTAACTAAGGCCCAGTTCCTGGGCGACAGCCGACAGGGGTAATACGTACATGTTGTACATTACGAACGCCAGCTCTTAAGAAAAGGGGGCTTGCCCTCCATTACACATGTCGTATCTCCACCGTAAAGGCGGAGATAGTCATGCTAATTAGGGGACGGGGTGGGGGAAGCCCTGTTATGATTGTAAAAGTTAGGGTAGGAATATGACATAAGTGTCCAGATTTAATACCGACAGCGGGGAGTGCATGGGGCGTGCACCCCCCACTATGATGCAGGCTGTACTGACCTCAGGCGGCGGCAAGGCGCCCGCAGGTCAGGATCTGACCCTAAATGTTTAGTATTCTTCCATAAAGCACAGTAATGAAACATGTTAAATATATAAATTATATTAAAATAGGATTCTGAGGAAGGACAAGAATTGATTATTGAATGGCAGTTCAACAGAACAATATCTACTTTATGATTTTTTTTTCTTTTTGCTTGTTTTCTTTTAGAATTGTTTCATGGAAACACTGAGGACTGTGCATCCTATATATTTAAGATACTGACAAACCTGATGTACTAAGACTAAGGCCCGTATTCAGATATATAACATCCGGTAATATATAACATATACATCCGGTGTTTAGCAATTTTTACTACTGCGCATGCGTAGAAATATTTTAACGTAATCTACGTATCTTTTTCTTATGTAGATTGCGTAAATGCGGCCTTTCAGACTTAAGAAAAGATACGTAGATTACGTTAAAAAATTACTATGCATGCGCAGTAGTAAAAATCGCTAAACACTGGACGTATATGTTATACATCCGGTACTCTGAATATGGGCCTAAATGTGTATTTAAAGACAAATACGTTTTGTTTATGAATTTAAGGTTTCAGCTAGTAGAAACCACGGAGAAGGTAAAACTACATATGTCAACTCCCAAGTCCCAGTTGTATAAAACAAACTTTGAAAAATGACTTTGAAAATATAACAAATATTTGGAAACGCTCCTTTGACACAATGATGGAAAGCCTGCAGAATGCAACAAACACAGGAGGAACATAACATAGCTCTGTTATCCATGAAATGACATTTCAAACTGGCTTTGAAAGTTTGGCTTGGTTTATTAATCAGAGAAAATGAGTAGCTTACATAAGTCTCTCTGCTTAGTATCTTGAAAAATATCATCCTTTTATACATTATACCCTACAATTGACAATATTATTCAACCATATATATCAAATTAAAGGTACACCATGCTCATGAAACCCCAGCTGACATTAATTGTGGTGGTTACTGCAGTCAATGAGGTTTCCCAGTTGGGGAAATCACTGGAGCTGCGGGCTAAATACCTTGGATATGTTTTATGAGCTTGGCCGGGCTACATGATGACACAGTGCAGTAATAAATCAGTGAGAGACATATTCTATAGAGATTCCTGCTTCATTTGGTTATGGTAAAGCTACAAAATGCAATTTCAGAATACATTTAACCGTGATGGTGCTAGGTCTCTGAATTCCCTAGGCAATGCTTTAGTTTGTTTCCCCCTTCCCCCATACTCTTAGTATTGCTTATTTGTACTGTTTTAGACGATAAACTGAGTAGTACAGAACTATGCAGGAGTCATACTCAGGTGATCCACTGCAGCAGTGCTTGCTTTACCTGCTCAGCAGTCATGTCCCAGTGACAGGTAAAGTAAGCACTGCTGCAGTGGATTTGCTGAGTTGAGGCTAGTGTGCTTCTGTTGAAATGGTGGGGTGGCTAAACTAGTTGAATAATGTGTAAGCAGATTAAAATCAGATGCAGATTTACTGGAGCTTAATCCACAACAATGATTAAGTACTATGCTTAAACAGCATAGTAGCGAACTGTGAGTATTAATTCTTACCCTAACCCTCCCCTCCCATTACCCCAACCCTAAGCCGCTTATCCTCACAGTCTGACTCTAAGACTCCCTACCCTACAGCCTGACCTTAAGACTATCCTCCCTGCAGCCTAACCCTAAGACTCCCATCTCCGCAGCTTGACCCTACGACTCCCCTTTTCGCAGCCTAACCCTAAGACTCTCCTAGCCTTAGGCTTACCCTAATGCGCCCTATAGACTTCCCTGTAATACTTACCTCTGTGCGGTGGGTCTGCGGTGGCAGTTTCCGAATTAATGAATGGGTAAGTATGCCAAAAATTGAATTCAGCCTACTTACCCGTTCATTAGTAAAAGTTTCTAATCAGTACATTTTTTAAATAAAAACAGCCAAAAATAAACTTTCGGCTGTCTGTATTTTGAAAAAAGAACTTTCGTTCCATAGACTGCCCAACTTGAAATAATTAATTAGCATGTTAGTGATAATTATGTTAAAATGTGTGCTAACAATGATATCCATGACAATAATCCTGAGATGGAAGAGTCTACTTATAACCATGATAATGTGTTCCCTAATGCTACTGTTATTATTGGGAACTGGGTACTGTTATTGGATTAAACTGATGGTGTTGAAGTTAATGACAGCCATGGTTATTTAAAATGTCATGTCCCTAAGTAGATATGTGGCGAAAATAAATAATTAGATTTTATAGAGTGGTTTAAATACAGAGTAATTACAATCAAAAAGTCAGATTTTGCATAGGAAAGGCTGGCACGCAGGGGTAACCCTTACCTTATATGTGTCCTATATAAAAAAAGAGTATATATGAACCCAGATGTCTATGACACCTGATATTTAGAAGCTTTAGCTTCATGGTTTCCCCTAAAATGGATATAACTTCTATTCTAGTGGAGCTTTTGTCTTACAGGGTTAATTGTTTTATGGGCAACATTGAACATGTTTTTAATAAAAGCCAAAACGGCAATTTGCTGGGTATTTTACCTGTATTGTGTCTCCTGGTGTTTTGAGTCTTACTTGATCCAGTGATCTTCAAAGCATTAAAATATGTTCTCTATTAGTATTCCTCCATACTAGTATTTAAAAATAAATAAATGAAATGTGCTGTATCTACGGGAATGATGATCAGTATGTACCTTGCATGCAAACTTAATTGCAGGGAATAATGGTTCTTGAATAGCCACAAATATCAGCATTCAGTATTCACTTTTGCTCTTTTTTTTTCTTCTAAGTGCTTCAGATAATAAGTACATTACTAAAATTTTCTGACACAGAGATTTAGAAATATGCTGGTAATTTCTATACGGCAAAGTTATACAAGTAGAACAAAGTATTTTTTATTCAAGTTAGAAGAAAACAAAGAGGTAGATTTTATCCTAGGAAGCTTGTGGCGAAAAAACACAGTTCATGTATAAAAATTCTGGAGCATGGAAGTGAAATTTGACAAAGCTTCGAGTTTTATATGTAAACAAAAAAACACAGTTTTAGCCCTCAGCAATTCCCCTGGTACAAGTAGAAAAAACTGTAACTGTGAAGATATGGCCGTAGGCAAAACAATGCACTAAAATAAGAGCTTTGTGCTAAAATGTTAATGTGTAGAAGCCAAGCAAGTCTCAGTAAAGACTGATAAACTCAGGTAAGAATTGGCTACATTGTAATTATTTCATACTTTATATATGTATTTTGTGAGTTTGTTTGTCTTCCTCTTTATAAGGGTTATTTGCAAACTATGGACCGGATCCAGACCCCTGCACGCTTTCCATACATGCTGGGGTTTTAAAGACCACCCAGAAGAAGGGAGTGAACTCCCCCTGTCACTCCCCTCTCTAGTGTGGACATTATGCCAGATACGTTGCCATAACACAGCCATAACACAGACGTGCGGATCAGTGGTCAGTATGACCACTGATCCATGTGTAAGTAGTAAAGCAGGCCACTACTGTAAAATACAATGCAGACATATTGTTATACAAATTTGCAAATATATGATTTATGATATAATGCACGTGCCTTGGTTTTTCTGCTGTAGGTGATCCTTACTCTAGACGATGAGAGTCTCTGTATTGTGTAACATATTCGTTTTGTGGATTTCACTAACTTATTAAAGACCTCTGTCTATGAAACCCAGACAAGATTCATAAATTAAATAAGTGATCCTTACAGACGTCATAAAATATGCACTGTACAAGACACTAACATTCTTATGTGATTCTAAAGCCACGCATGGGAATTCTGCAACAAAATCAAGCAATCATAGCTTATAAATCCAGAATATATCAATGCTACCTACCTTAACAATTCATGGAAAATAGGGACAGTGCGGAAACTAGGATTGTAGATATGGGTTGTAGATATAGGTTTAATCAAGCTTTTTGTGTGCAATTAATATAACTCCCACAATGCATACTTGACGTGAGCATGCTGCCCCTTCCCGCCCCACCAATAGAAATGCTTCCAGCCTCTCTGGAAGCGTACTGCCTGCGCGTGTGCAGTAGTGGAGTGCAGAAAACATCCACATTTCCTGTTGCGTCATAGTATTGCAGTACAATGGTCACAGTACAAGGATCCTAGCAATCAGAAAAAGCCACTTTAGTGTAAATTCGGATCTGGACCTTTGTTAGGAAGGTAGATTTAGAAATAATAAAAATGTTCTTATTTTGTACCATGTTAATGCAATCTAAAACAAATCAAGGTGGTTTTGCCATAACCAAAGCATGGAAATTTCTACGGATATTATGGCTTATATAAGGGAATTAAAAGATGGCCAGACCCGGCAATAGGGGGTGACAAGGGGCCCTGTGGTTCGAAGGGGTTCGATGTGGTTCGATCCACCATTACACCCAGGATGCGACAGCCCACTTAACTTGCGTAACAGTTAGGAGCACAGCATTTCACTCCATGGTCCCACAGCAGCTCTAGCAGGGTTACAGCTATTGCTAGACTGATTTATTGGTGATCTTTACATTACCAGCCATTTCTAACCATAGCCTATATTGTAAACCTAGATTAAAACAAGGATGCCGACTCTCTGAAATTTGGGCAGTTCTCCCGGTATCATAAGAAAGCCGGCATATCTGCTGCAAAGAGCTTGAGGCTGTGGTTTCATGCATATCACAGACTCAAGTCCTGCTCCCCTGCCTGGCAACACTAGTATTCCTAGGAGGACATTTACTAAAGTCAATTTTGTAAAATTCGCCATATTTGGCGATTTTTAGGCAATTTTGAACTATCCGCTATTACTATTGATAAATCGGCATTAAATACCCACTGTTGTTAAAAAAAAAAAAGAAATGAGCTGTCTATTAAATCGCCATGGTGATTTTGGCAAGCCAGAAGATATAAATTTACTAAGGTGTGTATTTCTAAATCGGCAAAAAAATCACAGGATAAATAGCAAAAAAAGAGCTGGGTATGAATGTCAATTTTGTTAAAATCGACATCCACTTAGAAAATAACCTAGCCTACAATGCTTAAAATAAAAAAATTTAAAACATACTACATTCAAGGAAAAACTGTAAAAGAACAGTTTTAAAACAATTAAAAATTTAAAACAATTTTAAAATAAATGCTGCAGAATCCTTCAGCCAGTCATGAATCCTTTGCATGCTGTCGCTTATAGAACTACATAGCACATCATGCCATGTCTGATAGGGCATGCTGTGCCTTGTAGTACCATCAACGGCAGCATGCTAAGGTGGCCAGGGCTACTGTGGCATGTATTTTCTAATAAAATAAAACTGTCCTGTCCCCCCTCATACACTCGTTATTGCCCCATAATAATCATGTGCCTCGTTATGAAAATACATAATAATGTCCCGTTATTAAGGGCTGTATTCACAGATCTGTTTTCACGTGAAGTAGCATGCGTATTTTTAGGTATATTTAAATTGCGCATGCGTAGTAACTTTATTTATGTAAGTAACGTAGAATATACGCACGTAAGTGCTTTAGGCGCGGCTATGTGAATCGCACTTGGGGACATACATGCGGAGGGGCGGCGTTGAAATACATACCTAAAACGTTATATGAAAGAGGGTGGGGGGGCATTTAAATGAGTCTTTGAGGGCGCGGTTACATAAATACACACGTACGGCATACATATACGCACATAAGTAAACACGTAAAGTTGGAGGTGGTCTATGGAGGCGTATGTCTACGATTGCACGGCCATGAGATTGGAGAGTCATGGGTGTTGGCTTGCTACGCGCATGCGTATATTTGCGTACTTTTGAACACACGCATCTCTGAATACGGCCCTAAATGAGCAATCATGTCCCAGTTAATAACATTAGCTAGCGTATCTCTGTTAACTGAATTAGTAGCAATGGCCTCCTTATTCACATTAGTGACAATGGGGTAGATCCAGAACTACGTGTGCTGTATGTTTATTGGCGGAGCGTATTTTCGTGCACGTAAGTTCGCTACACTCCCCTCGGCACACCCCTTGCACGGACGTATTTTGTCAAGATACGCTTCCCAAACCCTACCTTAACTTTTTCACACGTAACTGCGTACGTCCGCTAACGGACGTATAGACTACATGAACGTACGCCGCTTAGCACGCCCATACTGTACAGTTTACATACAAACCTCCACCTACTTCATGTAAATCGAACGTATTGTTTTCTCACGTAAAATTGGCATGCCCACACGTAAATATTTACGTGACACATACATGAATGTCCCATACGTTCACAATTACGCTACGTGAATGTGTGTATTTTCTATGGTGCGCATGCGCAGTGCGTTCTAAACTGCAATTTTACGTCTCCGCCACGCGTAAAATCGTGTTGAAGCGTAGTTCTGGATCAGGCCCCATGTTCGTTAATGTAATATGTTTGGTCCAAGTTAATGAAATTATTATGTGTAATTAAATTAAAACTTATGTCCTGTGTTATGGCCATTAATAGTTATGTCCTTTGTTATGGCCATTAATAGTTAAGTCCTCCGTTAGTAATACTTAGGACAGATACTAATGTCTGTAATGTATTAAAATATTTTTACTACTTCCATCTCTTAATGCTTCTTACTTCTTTCTTGCTTGAAGTTCTGTGAGAGGAGTCTCAGCAGGCAGCTGCTTCATCTTCTGGCTCCCTCCGATACTGACAGTCTGTCACTGCAGCTCCCATATTTATACCCTCTGACAGGACCAGATAATGACAGGACCAGAGGACCAAAAGGATGAAACATGAAGGTACTGGGCCCAAAGATTTATGCCAGGCCTGAAGATGGCAACAAGACCCTCAAGCTATTTCATTACAAAATATTCGGTAGTTATTAAACAAATGCAACAAAGACAATAATTTCACTTTATGATATTTTAAGTCACTTTCCCATTAGAACCAGGAATATTGTTGGATACCTAGATTCCATCTCTTATTAGAAATCATGTTCTTTGCATTTAAGAAAGCCGGTAAATATATTGCGCACACATTATAGCTAGATATAGCAAAATTCTTCAGATGCTGAAGTCAGCAGATTCCACTGACCCGTGTCATTAGTATTAATTGTCGGCATAGCACACTGTCTGGCGGGAAATTCTACTGATTTTGTCAATGTTACTTCAGCATTTTCTACGTTTTGCCCAGCTATTATCTGACACATGTCATTTCAATTGGCAAAATAGAATTGCAATCTGTGCCTGGGTAGCCCCTCTAGCCAGGAGCAGATGGCACTCATCACCATTCTGATCAGCCAAAGTTGGATGGCATTGAATATCTAAACTGCAGACAACCACATCTCTATTTCCAACATTGTCATTTCTGAAACATTTTCCTCTTATAGTTATAATTACTCTTAATTAAAACCAAAATCAAAATCTAAAGTGTTCAGAAAACTCTGTTAATGTTGATATAAGCAAATTCAATCACATTAATTTCTATGATTTAATTTGTCTAGTCAAACTTAAAAACTTATTTGAATGTGAACTGGTCATAAAGAATTTGAATGTGCTTTAAATACGATTTCTAAATATGTTTCTAACTGAATGTGAATGTTTATTTTTCTATTATTTAAATGTACTTTATCTCAGAATAAAACATGTGATAGCTAAGTACAACTTTCAAAATGAAATATTAGCGCAAATGAACAAGAGAAAACATCATAATAATGTATACTGGAACTGATCCAGAGTATTAGTACATCCACAATGCGAATGCGCTATACGTCTTATTCAGAGTTGTGTGTTTCCGCAGAAACACGCAACTGTGGATAGGACGTAGGGAAGTGACCTTCCCCTTCTTTATATAGTACTGGATAACAGGATCAATATAAGGATGACAAACATCAACTTTCAGAAACTTAAATACAACGGACCGTATTCACAGATCTGTTTACACGTGGAGTTGCGTGCGTATTTTTAGGTACATTTAAACTGCGCATGCGTAGTAACTTTATTTACATCAGTTACATAGTATTTACGCACGTAAATGCTTTAGGCACGGACTTGTGAATCGCAGTTTGGTACATACATACAGAGGGGCATGGTTGAAATGTGTGCTTGAAAATTTACATGAAACTGGGCATTTAAATGAATGCTTGAGGGCGCGATTATAAAGAATCGCACAGATGGAAGACATATACGCATGTAAGTACACATGTAAAGATCAGAGTAGTCTATGGAGGTCTATGGAGGTGTAAGTCTACAATTGCACGACCGTTAGAGGGGAGTGTCATGGGTGTTGGTGTGTGTTGCCTTGCTATGTGCGTGCGTATAATTGCATACTTTTAAAAAATGGATCTCTGAATACGGCTCAACATGTCTGCAACATGAGCTCCATGGCTCACCTTCCTTTCACCTTCAGAACACACATGAAACAGGAAGTGCAAGCAAGTAATGAGTATACAGCAGACAAACAATACATATGTATTTGTATTTCAATATGTATTCAATACATATGTATATGTATTTCACTATATCGCCATCTGCTGTCCCTCCAAGGTAGGTGCATGCATATGAATAAACCCACAGTCTGTTGCACATATTCCAACACCCTGTACTTACCTTTTGAAGACTAAGGTAATGGGCTCAAGCCAATAATATAGTTATTACTGGCTGTGGGCTCCGTTAAATGGATTTTACTTACCTTTTTTCGAAGGAATGCACTGCGCAATGTCATGATGTCATGCCCCCTCGCCTTCGGGCACCATGGATTAGCTTACGCCACTGCATCAGAGCAGTGTTGGAGTAACAGTCTGTGACAGAAAAAAGTCAGTCGCAGGACCTGACAACCCCTTCAGGCATGTTCCCAATGAGAGCCAAGCGAGTCCAACAATGGAGATGGAAACTCCCGTGTTTGTGAATTGCAAGTGAGCTGTGAGGGACTTCAATCAAGATGGCTGACTAAAGTGGCAAATGCAGTTGTTGAAATCTGTGATCCACAACATACAGATATGTGTGATCTACACAGAGCACACCTCCATATTGTAACAACACACAGTGAGGTCCATGCTTTCACTATCTACACTACACTGCAGTCCCTGCCCCCAGGAATGACCCCAGCACAGCACTGAGGACACATATCTGAGGAATACAGACATTGCTCTATGTGATAAGTGGCCCGGGCTACCATCCATTCTAAAAGAAAGCGGTTGCAGTCTCCGGTCTGATGGCCCTATGCGAAATAGAGACAGCTGAAGGCTACTTTTCAGCTGTCTCTGTCCCGAATAGGGGCCCATTTTAGAAATGTTATTTATGAATGGGTGAGGGTGCTGATCGGTATACTCACCCAATCATTTTCACAGACCCGCCGGATGACAGTTACGGAGAGGTGAGTATTTTAGTATTAGGGGGGGGTTAGGGTTAGGCTATAGAGAAGGGAGTATTAAGGTCAGGCTAGAGAGAAGGGAGGGTTAGGGTCAGGCTGTGGGGATGGTTAGGGTTAAGGTAATGGAAGGGGAGGGTTAGGGTTAGAATTAGGGGAAGGGTTGGGGTTAGTTTAGCCACTCACCTTTCGGAGCACAGTGTTTGGTGCTCCAGGGATCGATTGCTATGCCTCTTTGAGGCATATGCAATCGATATCCCAGCCAGTTCGAAACTGGCTGTAAGAGAACGGCCCTATCGAAATAGGGCCGTTATTTGCGGGGACCCACACCCCAAAGAAAGTGCCCCAACGCTACCCCTGACAGTCGTATTTGGGACAAAATACTAATTGTTATAGTAGACCAATGTTTAGTTGCTCAATTTAATGCTGTTTTGTTGTCCAGGTAAATGCATTGAGAGTGGGAGCCTGTATTTAAAAGGTGCCAGACTTAAGTGAGTGAGACAATTACAATTGTTTATGTTTCTGCATTGTCTTCTGCATTTTATCAGTACTTTCCCATCTGCCCACTCTTTACTGATCATCCCTGTAATAGCTGTCCACTCCCTTCTAATTCAATCAATTAATAAAGTGTTCCAATAGTGATTCTCCAATCCTCCATGTGTCCCATATTTGGGTTTATTTAACTTAAGCGTGTGGTTGGGCAAAAAGGAGTCTCCCGAGTCAATTTCTGGTGGAACAGATAACCTTCCGCAGCTTGCATACCAAAGTGAAGACTCAGGTGGAGGCACTGTGACCAAGAACAAGGGAGTAAATACTATATTTGCACTGATATTACCACTCCTTAACAAGTGTAAACAAAAAGGGGTGTTACACTTAGTAAACAGGGTAACCAGAAAAAAATCACTACTTGGAGTACTAAAATTAATTGATCCCATAATTCTACACATTCATTTCATTATTATATTTTTTAGCAGTGTACTTTATATCTACTATAGAATAAAACAAAAATGCTTACCTAAAAAGGTATGAGCATATCCTGTGATCCATAACATCTACAGAGTTGAAATTAAAGTGGACAAGTTTAGTCAAGCATCAGTCAACAATAATTGTATAAATAATGTTTGTGTAAACTATGAAAATATCTACAAAAATAGAAAAAAATGCCCACACAATAATGATTCAACTATCACTATATGTATAATAGAAGAGGAATCCTACTTCCCACGTTAAACATACAATGTACTCATAGATTTTCCTCTGAAGAAATCCTATGATATGCCTCAGTAGAGTGCTTATTTATATTGGTGTGTGCCGATTTGGACCCCGATACAGAGACGTGTACAGCATTGAGTGCCAAAATACCGGGATGAAAAGGCTGAAGTATTTTTCATTCGGATAACATCACGCTGTGGAGAGTCTGTGATTTAATAACCCATGAAAGGTTTCAAAGGAGAGTGGAAGAATTAGCTGCTTGTCTGTTTAAAGGAGGATAAGTACCGCTACACATTCTATTTCTTCCTATGATTTACCCACTACAGCAACGACCTCCCTGTTTGCAAACACGATCTCTGATTAACTGTGTTATTTCATATAAGGAGTATCTACCCTCTGGCTGCTTAGATTAGGACTGTGGCACCTATTGGAGAACTCCCAATGATTTCTTGAAAGAACCTATAATTGGTCATATATTTGGGATAAATAGGAGTGATTAATCCCTAAAGCTATTTCCAGTCATCTATGAGACCCTTTTCTGGTGGACATCGGTATACTAAATATTTACTTGATTTTTAAAATAATCTGAATATCTTGAGAATTACATAAAGCAATTGTTTTTATTTTGATTATCTGGTACCAGATTATTTGTTATTAATAAATATTTTTGCTAATCATTCAAGAGGGAAGTAATTGATTTCAGTTTTTTTTATACTTTTGTGTGATTTTATTTCTGAATACTTAATTATACCACTGAGACAGTGCTGGTTTCTTTCTGTATTTTTGACTAAGTCTGTTGTAGGGATTCACAACCCCTTAATCCAGCTGCGTTCAGGGGGTAATTTAAGTAGTGGTTAATTATTTTCCTACATATATTTGTAGGAAATATATGGTGACACTCATCTATGGTATTTCTATAATACGTTTTAATGACAATGATCACTTACAATTTACACATATATAACATTGTTTTATTCTTTTAATTTAATACAGGATATAGATCCCAGAGTAGGACAACTCTAACGTAAAAGCTTCTCGATCTTTACTTTATTCATGCATCCATGTACACACCGCTATCTACTGCATTAAGATTTTGGGCTTGCGCAAACTTAAAATTGGAGCGAATCAGAAGTCTGGATTTGTGCACAGTACGATAGCACGTCTATAATATACATTGTAATATTATCACACATTATCTAGCTCCTAAACTTATTACTGTGGGGGTTGTATCCTCTAGTACTAGAAGGCCTTGAACATTGTCCACTAGTATGCACAATACAAAAGAACCGTTACTCATAGTTGACTCAGAGAGCAAATTATGTATATGAAAGGGTTTATGTATAGTATGTATTTTCTCTATCCAGTTAGATCCAATGGTGCTAACAACTATAGAATAACTTAATTTCCAAACTAAACAATTCAAAACGATTCACATTTCCTTTTATTTAAGGCACAACACTACCTCATTTACATACCTGGGATCTGATCAAGAGTATCAAGAGGATGCGCAAATCTACTTCCGCTTTACATCCATTCTCTTCAAAGCTGTTACTTTTGCAGCTCTAGATATAACATATAGCAGGGTTGCCTACCTCCTATCTCTTTCCTCTGGGTAATCTCGGGATGGGAATGGGGCTTAATTATGCAATTTATGCAAATCATGTCATTAAGCCCCACCCGCTGTCAATACTATAATTCATAATATTCCAGGGAGTGGGCAGGGCTTGATGATGGAAATCATGGACCGGATTCACAGATACGATTTTGCCTGTTTTTGCATGCGTATTTTTAGGGTCGGATTAACTGTGCATGTGTGGTAACTTTTTCCACACAAGTTACATAGGATTTAGGCAAGGATTTCTGAATCGCACATAGTCACATACATACGGAGTGCCATGGTTGTCTTCCATACGTGCGAAATTACGTGAAAGTGGACCTTGGGGGGTCATTTAAATGGTCTTTTGAGGGCGCAGTTAGTAATGTACCCACTTACGTAAGAAACTTACGCACGTAATACCCACATAGAGTTAAGGTTTGCCTATGGACATGTAAGTCACCAAAATCCGTTTGTGTAAGGGTAGTGTTATGGGTGTTGCCTTGCCACATACGTGCATATATTTGCATACTTTATACACACGCATCTGTGAATACGGTCTCATATCATCAAGTCCCGCCTATCCCTAGTAATACTAGGGATTACTATAATGAGCGGCAGGGGGCCTCTTATGCAGGAGATGGATGTGTCTGCTCTCTCCGGATACCTCTTATATGTTATATGTCAGCAACTCTGACATATAACAAAGGTGCATTTGTTTGAAACATGCAAACAGATGCGTATAGGTAGAGTCTGTGAAGTGTTCTGGAAGCAGTCTATACAGGTTTGCATGTCTCAAATGTTTTTCTATTTTTTTTATTTTTGTTACTTAAGAATCACATTAAAGACCTTCAAAAAATACTGTGTTGGATAGTGCCTGACTAGAATCAGTGACAATCCGCAGCTTATCAGGCTTCAAACAAAAAAAATTGTGATTTTTAGGTTAACAAAATAAATGATGGCTCAGTTTTATTTTACTTATTGAAATGCATGTATGGGCCTAATTTTTTAAAGTTAAAACAGGGACAGTAATTGATTTTTAAAAATCACTTCCATTTCACACCTATACCAGCTCTAAGCTGATCTAAATTTTTTATTTTAATTTAAATTATTTTGTGGAAGCACAGGGAATCCAACCTGCTACTGCACTTGCAGGATCACTAATTTACCCCATTCTAATTTAAATATTGTGAACTTCCTGTTGTGCTAGTGCTGAGCAGACAGATGCGGGCACAGGCGGATGGGCAGCAGTGTGCCCATCTTTTTGTGCTCACTCCCATTCTAAGCATGTACAGTGCAAATTACTGCTGTGCTTCCACATGTAAAAANNNTGTGCTTCCACATGTAAAAAGATGGAAGCCCAGCTCTGGATCAGCTACCTGGCCCCTTATCTTTCTACTCTTTATTGCTACTCATTGTCCAGACCCTAGGTTGTATCCAGAATGAAGAACATTAGGCTACTTGCACAAGCCACTTGGGTAAATCAGCCTAAATGTTAGAAATGCGCGTGTGTGCCAAATTATTCCGTATGCAAGGAGATCTGTATGAAGGGTGTAATACATGGTTGCCGACTTTTGGCAGCTTCCCTTCGGGAGATCCCGGAGAGAAGCTAGCGCTGCATGCGGGGGCGGGGCTTAATGACGCAGTTTATGCAAATTGCATCATTAGGCTCCGCCCCCTTGTTCATACTGCCCCGTTTTTACTTGAAATAGCGTCATCAAGTCCCTTCCTGTGCCTAGCAACACTAGTATACTAGTGTTGCTAGGCAGGGGGGCAGGACTTGAGGCCGTGGGTTCAGTGAAACCATTGAGGCCGTGGTTTCAGTAAAACCACAGGCCTCAAGTCACTTGCGGGAGATTTGCTGGCTCTCCCGGGATACCGGGAGTACTGCCCGAAATTCAGGAGTCTCCCGGACATTCCGGGAGAGTCGGCAACCTGGTGTAATATGCATTCCGCATGGCTAAAGTACAAAAGGTGGCCAGGGGGACCATTTAATTGAAATAGTATGGGCAGCACTAGATTCTTCCGTACGGTTCTGACTGTGTCCATATGTACACAGTAACGTATGAAAGAGTTAAGGTAGGTTTATTGTGGAGGATCTTTGCCAAACTCCATATATGAGAGGAGAGTGATATAAGTTCTGGCCCTTCATGCGTATGGAGATCTAGCTACAGTCCCCTCTGCTTACATATAGCATTTTCAGGAACTCTGCCATTCCTAGGTATGTGCTTGTACATCACCATCCATTCAGAGGTCTCTTTTTCTAGAAGGTCGGTATTGTTTTAAAAGCTTGTTATAAAACACTGATTATCTTAAAGTTATCTGTTGTGCTTCTAAATAAAACTTTTCTGATATAACTTATTCCAAAATCATTGGATTTCTTCTTAATTACTCTTCTGAAAATGTCTGATGCTGTTAATTTTAAAGCATGAAATTGATATTTTCAAATAGCATCAATGTATCCATCACAGTTGATTAAGACGGGATTGTGCATAATGAATGTAGCACATGGGAAATGTTAAGTGTCTGTTTTTAATGGAAAAAATCCTTCTAAGTTTAATGATCCATTATTAAAAGTGGGACCTCTCAGAAAATGTAATTGCTGTTTACTCCCATCGCTATACTCCTAAAGATGACATGAATATTAATTTTATTCCACATACCATATCTCACAATATATTATTATTATTATTATTATTATTATTATTATTGTTATTAATATAGACATGTCCTCACAATACATACCAATACTTTAGTGTCACCATTTCAATGCATAGATAATTTAATATAAGCCCTTGGTATAAGAAGGTCATTAATGCAAAGGGAGTGGTTAGATTTCTGATCACACAGAGACATGGATATCCTTCTCCATCTGTTGCTCTTTCATCTGGTTTCATATAAATCAGATTTCTGGATCTAGCTAATTATTATTTTTATTTTTGTTGTTGTTGTTGTATGGCAGAAAGTGAATGAATGCCTAAATTGGCATGCATGAGTGTAAACGCCTGGCTGCTATGGTTGGCACAACTTATAGTTAATGGGTTTAGGTTTGTTAGGTAGTTTAAGGGTTAACAGAGCTAAGGGGTGGTCCTGAGGGGGTTGGGCTTAGAAGGGGGTATATAAGAGTGTGTAGGCCATTTTGTCATTCCCTTCAGAAAATTTCTTCCCTCCCTCCCTTCCCTTTTATTAGTCATGTAATTGTACTAACGTGTTTATTTTACAGTTGGGGCATAGATTGATGGTAGCGGTGGGGATTTCTGTCAGCAATATATGGCACTAGGTTAGGGCGTAAGATATGATACAGGGAGGAAGCACCCCTTTGAGCTGAAGCAGGAAGCTACGCTGGCTGGCTGGTTCCCGGGGCCTCCCCGGTTCCTCCCGGGGTGTGCCACTATGACAGGGGTTGTGCTGTTACGTTGACCATCACCTCCAGAGTGCCAAGGACAGAGGGTTACTGACCTCCGTTTGTTTGCGTTTTTTCCACATGCTGACTCCCCACCTGCTATCATTGCCACCCTTCTTTTCATCACGTTCAAATTCATAGCCTGTCAGTTACTCAATTAATAAATCTATGCCCCCTCTGAAATCTATATGGTAGTCTACAGACAGTGGGGAGTGCACGGGGCGCCACGATGCCACCCGTACTGACCTTGGGCAGCCGTAAGGCGCCTGTAGGTCAGGATCCGGCCCATTGACTCTAACAACATCGATTGCAAGTTTGGCATAAAAAACATCACACTGGTTATTCAAATGAAAAAAGGGAAGTTTGTAACTATCAAGTCTCAATGTTAAAAATATCATTCACTAGGGAAGAGGACACACTCAAACAGGATTATAAAGACTATAAGGGTCGGATCCAGATTTAATAACGTTATGTGACTTATGCAAGTCAATTGCGTAAGTCAGCCGTAACATTAGATGTGCACATAAATGCGCCAGATGTTACACTATAGATCTCCTTGTGTACTAAACACAATTCTGTCTGCCAGGAGATCTGTACAAGTGGGCGTGTCACAGATTCTGCATAACGCTACAAGAGGGGCAAGGATAGCCATGTAAAACATGCATTGTGGGTGCAGTGCGTACTGATGGTACGGAACATGTGTAAAAGTCCGGATCAGGTCCTAGAATTAAGAATAATCATCTGAAAAAGTATGCTGCAGCCATAGAAAGCTGAAGAATTTAATAAAAAAAAATGATTTTATCAAGCTACAGCATTCCATCAACACTGCATTATATATTGTAAATATCTCAGAGATATGTTGGAGATAATGTAGACCATTTTTATTTGACTGATTTTTTATGGGGTTGTCTAAGAATTTTGTTATGAAGTTATGTTACTTTTTTTTCTCAATGTCCCTTCTGAATGTAATCTAGTCCTATTTCTGTTCTAAAACACTGCCATTAAAATAGGTGACTGATTTATTTGTAAACAAATTAATAGTATGAAGAATGTATGTTTAATTGCTGTAATTAAGGCCCTGATTCATAAGAACGAGGGGAGTGCCACTTAGGTGCGTAGTTTTGCGAATCCGTGCGTACTTATTTCCTTCTTAAGTGTGAATCAGTCCCTTTATGCTTATTATAAGAAAATAATACATTAGGATCTCACATATCTGGGAAAAATACATTACATTTTAAGCTAGGGAATAATCTTGTGTATGCCACTGTGAAGGGCAATGTGATGAGAGGATACAAATATCACATAAAACTATATAGGGTGCGACAAGCAGTGGCATGGCATTTCCAAGGATCTTTACTTGGTTTGGCAAGGTTCGTTGCTTGGAGCAAGCTTAAGACAGGTAATGTGGTTTATAACGTATATATTTCTTTTTCCTGTTCTGCTCTGCTGCACATTTTATTATGTTTCGATAGTTATATAGTACATTCAGATATAATAAGAGTTACAGCAGATTTTCTTTTCAGAAAAATACAATATATATGTTATTTTTGGTGGATTTTATTTATTGTTGCTATACTGTAAATAAAACAATACTGACTATAGTTATATCATAAATGTGTTTAACAATTTTATGCCTACATATATTTTACAAAACAATTCTATCTATCTATCTATCTATCTATCTATCTATCTATCTATCTATCTATCTATCTATCTATCTCCTATCTATCTATCTATCTATCTATCTATCTATCTATCTATCTATC
>WWET01003613.1:128800-139707 GCA_011038615.1 Limnodynastes dumerilii
GAGCAGCGATGTTACGCTGAGCGCTACAGCGCTCAGTGTAACATTGTAGCTCTGGATCAGGCCCTCTGCTCCCAGTGTAAACATTGTTGAGATATTACAACAGACTGAGACTTGATATGCAATTACACTGGAGGGACAGCAGGTGGAGCTGTCATAAATGTGTTTGTGTTTTACAGTTTGTGATGTATATTGTACTTGTTTGTTCCTGTGTAATTAAGCATTTTGTGTGAAGCAGACATGGAGAGAGATGGAGTATGCTATGAATGATTGCTACTCATGCCAAGTTATCCTGTTCTGATGTTTGTATTATGATAAGTTTCAGTTTCATTATATAAACAAGATATACCACAAAGAGTTTGTCTCATATGTGCCTACTCTCTGAATCATAGCTCATGAGGTGATCCTGACTGCGTGGGTAAAGCACTCTCAAACAACAGGTTATGGGCCCAGACACAGACAAAAGGATCCCAGTTACCAGGAGTAAAGATTGCAAGGCTTAAGGCATGAGAAACATCTCTGAGAGATCTGTACAGCAACTGTGAGTAAACTGTGAGTAAACCCAGCATGATAATTCAAGGGGAGCAGACAAACAGAAAGAGATGGCAACCAGCACAGATCTTAGATTGGCAGTAACCAAGCTGTCTAATGGTAATTACCAACTGTAGAAATTAAATGTTAAAATGCTGCTGACCAAAGATGATTTGTGGGAAGTAATAACTACAGACAGACCAAGTGATAATAACCAAGAATGGGACAAGAAGAACAGACAGGCACGTGCCACTATAGGCTTATTAGTGAAAGATGATCAGTTAGTCCATATAAACCAAGTGGACACAGCAAAGGGCATGTGGGATACACTGCAAAGGCTACATTAAAGAACCAGTTTAAACAGCAAATTATTCCTGCAAAGAAAACTGTACCAAATGAGACTTACCAAAGGACGGACTATGCAAGAGCACATAAGTAAGGTGCTGGAGATAGTAGCACAGCTCAGATCTATAGGAGAAGAGCTAAAATGCAGCCACATAGTAACAATACTCCTATGCAGCCTACCAAACACATACAGTGCACTGATAAATGCTTTGGAAACAAGGCCTGAAGCAGAACTCACATTGGATTTTGTGAAAAACAGGCTTATAGATGAATACCAGCATGCATTAGATGCAAGAAAGTAGGACATTTAAAGAAAGACTGCTCTATATGGAAAGGAGAACAGTAGAAGCTACTTCAGAAAGTCAAAACTGCACTCACAGACATATGCACCAAAGAGTGGAATGTAACATTTAAAGCGACAGCAACACATATGAACTTTAGTTGGTACATAGATTCAGGAGCGACAAGTCACATGACAAGCGACAGAGATTTCTTCACCGAGATTGAAGCAATCTATCTTGCAGATGGTACCAATATCACTGCTGAAGGAAAAGGGCACGGGCTGCTCACATTCTCCAATGCTAACAGAAGTGATAGAACAATACCAGTTAAAGATGTATTATATGTTCCCAGATTGGAAGGCAGATTAATATCTGTAAACTGCTTGACGGCTAAAGGAATTACCATTAAATTCCAAGATAAAATGTGCATTATCCAGAATGGAACAGAAACAGTAGCCACTGCTAAAGAAGAAAACCACCTGTATTGTCTAGACACTATGGCACAACAGGTGAAAATAAGCACACACAGACACTCAGACTATATTCACATGTGGCATAGACGACTAGGACACAGGCACCCAGACAGCATTAAAGAACTATAAAAGAGAGACCTAACAAAGGACCTCACAGTATCAGACTATTCAACCACCATGAGGTGTGAATGCTGTATAAAAGCCAAAGCCACAAGAATGACAGTTCCAAAGTGAGAACAGAGCCCAGAGACCTCTAGATCTCATACACAGCGACTCGGTATAGAGCACCACAAAACAGTACCCTACACACCAGAACAGAATGGGGTAGCTGATAGAAAGAATAGGACTCTGACAGAAATGATCACATGCATGTTAACAGACTCAGGACTACCTGACAAATACTGGGGTGAAACCGCAATGACAGCCACATACTTACAGAACAGATTATTCTCAAGCACAGTGGAGAAAACACCGTATGAATTATGGCATGGCAGGAAATCTAACGTGAAACACATAAGAGTTTTTGGATGTAAAGCTTTTGTGTACATTCCAGCAGAAAAACGCAGTAAACTGCAGAATTGCACAGTAGAAGGAATCCTCATTGGATACAGTGAATGTTCCAAAGGATACAGAATTCTTAACCCAAAGACAGATAAGATTACCATAAGTAATAGTGTGACCTTTGTGGAGGAACTAAGAAATGAGTTAATGACTTCAGCTGACCTGGATAAAGAAGACAACACTGACTGCAGTGACACCATCACACTAGATGCTGACCAAGAGGTTGAAATCAGTCTCAAACCAGATACCAAAGTTATGCAGGAGCACACAACAGGTGAAGTAAGGCGCTCGACTAGAGAGAACAAAGGCAAAGCACCAGTCCATCTCTCATATAAAGCGAGCACAATCAGTATATATGAACCCACATCCTGGGAAGAAGTATCTGATTTACTAGAAAGGGAAGCTGCAGAATGGATAGAAGCAGCAAAGGAAGAAATGAAATCCATGCACGACAATCAGACATGGACACTAACAGGGTTAAACAGAATATGACCAGCGCTGTTGTTAGTGGGGAAGAAAATGTATGTATAAATAAAAAGAAAAAGAAAATAAATACACTCAGTATTATCCTTATATCAAGGATAGATATAACGAGTATAAACACTTGTATAGCGAGAAAATACCCTCCAGTATACGTATTAAGTAAAATACCATTTAATTAAACATATTAGTCAGGTACCAGAAAATAAAAATAAAAAACAAGTAAAAAAGTACAATAAAATATACTAATACTTTCATAGAAAACTAGATGTATCCCAATACTGCACTTTTAGGGAGTTTTGCAGAAAGAGTCACAAAGTTCTAAAGATGGCAATTAGCAATAAGGTGTTGTTCTGAGGTTGATCAAGCCTCTAACTACCGCTGATGGTAAATAACTTTGTGCTTCCAAAGACCGTGTTTTCCTCTACTCAAAGCAAAAAATAGATTGTTGCAAAATGTCTTTGTTACATTATATCCACATTCACAGTAATAAGGAACAGATCTCACCCAGCCAGCCGTTGATCTCAAATACTGAATAGTAGCTCGTATTGCCGTCCGAGTCAACCCTGTCGAGCGGGTGTCCACACCGCTAGATCCGGGGGTCTCAGGACGCAGTTGCTGCCGATGTAATTGTCAGACTGTAAGGTGCTGTGAAGAAACCGTGAACAAGCCCCGTTGTTTATCGTGCGCGCCAGCACCGGAGGTTCTTGGTGAGTACTCACGCTAGGGGTTTAAACAATTGACGTTGCTTCAGATATTCATGTAGGGAAATCACGGTCAAAGTATTCATGTGCTAAAGTGCAGTTGGTGATACCCGACTCCTGCTGCCGTGCTTACGCGTTTCGTTCCACTAGGGAATTTCATCAGAGGAAAAAAGCAATATTGGAAGGGAGGCTCCATTACTTCCTTAAGTAGCCCTTTCATTAATTACTAATTCAGCACCTGAGTGCAAATCGGTACTTAGAATTTTCCTGAGAAGGTGAATACCTCAATGCTTAGTTAATACATGCATAGTTTCCAAAGCAATAAAGTGATTTTACATGATTTTTGTAGTAATTTGGAGAAATTCTTATAAAGTGCAGTTATAGAGTAAATACATAAAGGTATATTCCCACTTATTTACAGGATTTATGTTATGGAGTTCCCTCATTTTAGCACACTGGAAGGTTTTTAAATATCACAAAAAAATCAACATTCAATTATTAAACCATATATTGTGGAAAGTATCGCCACTAGTGAAGTTCCCCTGGAATACTAAAAAATTTAAACAGATTTAAATTGTGTTACATCTATTATTATACTTAGAATGTAATTATCCATTCGTCAGTATTCCACTGGGACTTGATGAGAGGTCTTTATTTAAAGGAGAGTTTTTACAGCTATTAATCATTATAGAGTAGATCATAAAAAAGAAGAAAAGAGAGGAAAAGACCTACTAGAAGTAAATACACAAGATATTAGGTATATATAGTTGGTAATCACCAAGGTAGCATAGAATATTTACTCAATATAATACAAACATTTTTTTTTATTTTTTTATTGTTATATTAATTAAATCCTTATATAAATAGAGCGATAATGATTAATTTAGCCAAAGCGTTATAGAGTTTAACTTTTCATAAATAGGAACCCAAAAAGTGTCTATATATATTATTATAAAAAGTATCACCACTAATAAAATTCCTGTGGATGCTGGTAAAGTTAAATCAAATTTGTGTTACATATATTGTTGTGTTCAAGATTAAATTATCGATTCGTCGACTTACTGAAAGATCTTTGTTTAGATAAGGATTTTTACAACTATTAGTTGTAAATAGGGGGGAGGCCAAGAAAGGGCCTTGGAGTTTATTAAATCTTTAGAGTCTAATGATTTTAATTTAAAATTTACTTACAAAATGAGCTGCAGTGAGATGGAGTTTCTCGATCTGTCATTGAAGATAGAAAATCAATGTATCACCACCTCCACCTATAAGAAAAAAGTGGATGCCCCTACCATTCTGCACTATAGAAGTGCCCATCTGCGCAGATGGTGAAATAACATTCCAAAGGGCCAATTGGTTCAGCTCAAACGAAACTGTTCATCTGAAGCCATGTTTTTGACTTAGGCAGAGGAACTTTTTGTGGTGCTGAGGGGTAGGGGCTATCCAGAACATATTCTTAGGAGAGCTCTGATGGAGGTAAAGGATATGGAAAGGGACACCATGATTCAGATGGGGACAGATATAAGGAAAGATACAAATGTTATTGGGAATATAAAAGGGACAAGAAATAAATCTGATAATTTTGAAGTAGCATTTATTTCAAAGTTCAATAAGAAGTCATCTGCAATAAGGAGAATTATTCTTAACAACTACCCTCTGTTGCAACTAGACCCTACACTAAGAACTATTTTGCCCCAAGCTCCAAGAGTTATTTTTAGAAAGAATTCCAACCTTAAAAATATCCTAGCCCCATCAGTTCTTAAATCTCAAAAAACTGAACCAGGAAATTCCACCATGTGGCTACCCGCAAGACAGCAGGGCTGCTACAGGTGTGGAGGGACCAAATGTACCACATGCAACTATATCTTAAATGGTATCCCTTACTTAACAGTAGGGTCCATGGTATTAAAAACACGCGGTTTTATCAACTGTAACACGCCTTTTGTTATATATGCCCTTATCTGTCCCTGCAACATGATCTATGTGGGCCGTACAACTAGACCAATTAAAACTAGATTTATGGACCATCGAAGAGGCCTACTCAATAAGGCTCAAAATCATAGTGTTCCGAGACACTTTAATGTATGTCATAATAGCAGTACAGAAGGCCTGAGAATCCGGTGAGTCTGTGTCTGGTATCCTGACAGGTATATTTACCTATTTACTTATTTGAGGCCTAACAGTTGATAGAATAACCTTATACAATCTGACTGTTTACAGTAACTAAGGGTCTTTCCTTCAAAATTAAATATTTTTCATAAACACCAAGACTATCTGTATAATGAATCAATGGTATAGACTTAATGTTTTTTGATTGATTTAATTTATTCTTAATCATGTGAGTGATGTCATAGCAAATTTTTATTATGCACAGATGATTTCCCTGTTTTTAAGCGAATCCGTTGACTTGATATTATGTATTGCCACATTCTGGTTAGTATCCCTCTGTGTCTATACGATTCTAGTAGAAGAATGGGGAGTACAGTTGGCGCTTCCAAGGGAAGAGAGTACAGTTAATACAGTATTTATTGAATACCTTTTGTTAAAAAGTGAGTGTCATACACACATAAAAAGTGGCTACGTAGCACCGAATAATAAGAAACAATAATAGCAGGAGATAAAGCATAAGTCGTATGAAGACTGAATGCAATGGTGCTCATAAACAGTAGTAAATAAACAAACAAAGTGCAAGAGTGTACAACTCAAACACTGAGGTAATGCAGAAGGTAACACAGTCCAAACAGGGCTGTAGGCAAATCTGGTCCAATAAGGGTAGTGTGATACAGTTCCCAAAGTAAAGTCTGAAATGTCTGCCTTCAGTGGGATCACAATCCCTATGTAGTGGTGTTCCGAAATAGTACAATTCCAGAGGCAAGATGTAGTCCGATGTGGGTGGCAGTAATAACCAGACAGATAAACGTCTACCCATTGGTCCCATTGGTGTGACGAGGCATGTGGTACTGAGGCATAGATTCGTAAGACCCTGCCCCTCTGAACCACACCCACTGCTCCACCTATAAAGAAAGAGCCCAAGGGAATGGAAACCCTACAGCTTTTTGAACGGCACCCTCATCCCTGAAGAAGCCCACCTAAGGGGGAAACGCGTAGGATTTAGGCACCCAGAGATCTCTGTTTACCTCACAGCCGCCAGTGGTGTTCACAACAGCGCGGACCCCCTACAGTGCATGTAGTAGCGGTCCGGCGCCACCTAGCTGTAGCGTCCCTGCCGACGGGACTTAGTTACCACGCAGCGTTGTATCCGGAGGCCACTTCAGTCGCGTGGACACCAGACACCGATACACATTTGGAAGGAGACACCTGCACCACGAACTCCAGACCCGGGAACCAAGCACTACTCAGCAAGGGCCGGAGAAGATAGCCGCTGGAAGATCAAGCATTGCTCTCCTTGCAAAAAACAAACACAACCAATCTAGGTGCTAGGAAACAAATCCCTCACTTCAAGTAACTGCAGCTGGTCAAGGAGTTTGTGAGGCCCCTTAAGAATATGACCGGCGCTGTTATTAGTGGTGAAAAAATGTATGTATGAATAAAAAGAATAATAAAATAAAATAAATACACTCAGTATTATTATCCTTATATCAAGGATAGATATAACGAGTGTCTAAGCACTTGTATAGCGAGAAAATACCCTCCAGTGTACGTATTAAGTAAAATAGCATGGTTTATTTAATATATCGGTTTTTACTAAGCGATCCTTTAAATTGCGTCCTCTCAGATGGCAAGGCACGATTCTTAATGCATTAAGAGATGGTAAGCTATTGTCTGATTGTATAATAGGCCAAAGGGACCTAATTGCTTTGTTGATAAACGGGCTGGCATGTGAAAAATGGTTCACTCAAGGGATTACACCTTGCTTTTGCTTTTTCTCCTTGGATTTCAGAAGATCCGTCCGAGGAATTGCAATTGCTCTGGCTCTGGCTTCGGTCAGCGTCCGTGTTGAATAGCCCCGATCACAAAATTTTAGCTCCATAGCATCCAACTGTTCATCCCGAGTATTGATGTTACTATTTACCCTGCAAATCTGTAAGAACTGGGAAAAAGGTAAGCCCTGTTTAAGGGAATGTGGAGCGTGGCTTGAAGCATGAAGCTTGAAGCATGAGTAAAGTGTTGCTGTCGGAATCCTTATTGTGAATACTAGTCTGTATAGAACCCGCTGAAAGGATATGTGGACGTCCAGATAGTTAATCTCAGATGTACTGCACTCAAAAGTTAATTTGATGTGATCATCCATCTTATTCACGTCCTCCATTAAACTCTTAAATTCATTTTTGGGACCATCCCAAAAGATGAGCAGGTCATCTATGAATCTTGTGAATAGTATTATCTTGCCTATACAGTAGGGATTATTGATGAATAATTTTTGTTCTACAGATGTTCTACAAACTTCTAATTAGCGAAAGCAGGGGCTACAGCTGAGCCCATCGCACATCCAGAGCATTGTAGGAAAAATTGTTTGTTGAATAAAAAATAATTTTGTTTTAGGGTTAATTCCAGGAGCATCAGAAATAGATCACAGGGAGGCCCAACATAACTTAGATTATCTGTTATCAGCTCTCTGACTGCTAGAGACCACTAGCTTTCCTCAGGGATCATACAACAAATGAGTTCACCCTGCTTACAAGAATAAATATCAGTGCAATAATAAATAACTCACCCCTGGTGTAACGCTCCCACTGGACGCCTCCCGCGTTTGTGCTGCGCTGACCCTGCCGTCGCATCTATCCTAACGTCAGAGGCAGAGGCTCTGTGCAACCATTGCTAGGCCATCATGTTGGCATCAGTCACATCATGGTTTTGAAAAAATTCTTTGAGTTTAAGTTGGAGCGTAAAGCATTGAACACTTACAAGGACATCATAATCAGACCCGCTGATAAATAAAACACGGCTGCCTATATCAAGGAAATTGAGAGACAATTAGCAGATACATCAACTCTTAATACAATCAAGCAATGAGGACACTTTACCCAAAAAAGTGGTTCAAGCCATGATGCAGAAGAATCCAAGAGTACCACTGATATACACTTTGCCCAAAGTGCATAAGAGCATACAGTCCCCACCAGGAAGGCCCATAATATTGGCCCGGAGCTCTTTGTATCATCCTATAGCTTTGTTACTTGATGAATTCTTACAACCCTGCAAACAGAACCTTGCAACTTACCTTAAGGACACTTCACATCTTCTCAATAAATTAGGTCAATTAACGTCTCTTCCTGATAATTTATTGCTGTGTGCTGTAGACGTTACAAGTTAATAAACTAACATCCCCCACGAGTGGGGTCTTCTAGCAGTCAGAGAGCTTATAATAAATAATCCTAGGTATGTTGGGCCTCTCTGTGATCTATTTCTGATGCTCCTTGAATTTACAATAATACGAAATTATTTTTTATTCAACAAACAATTTTTCATACAGTGCTCTGGATGTGCGATGCGCTCGGCTGTAGCCCCTTCTTTCGCTAATGCGTTCATGTCGTCTGTAGAGCAAAAATTATTCATCAAAAATCCCTATTGACAAGGCAAGATAACACTATTCACAAGATTCATAGATGACCTGCTCATCTTCTGGGATGGTCCCAAGAATTAATTTGAGAGTTTAATAGAGGACGTGAATAAGTTGGGTGATTACATCTAATTTTCTTTTGAGTGCAGTACATCTGAGATGAACTATCTGGACATCCACATATCCTTTTTCGCGGGTTCTATATAGACTAATATTCACAATAAGGATTCCGACCGCAACACTTTACTTATGGCCTCAAGCCACCATCCACATTCCCTTTAACAGTTCTTACAGGTTTGCAGGGTAAATAGTAACATCAATACTCAGGATGAACAGTTGGATGCTATGGAGCTAAAATTTTGTGACCGGGGCTATTCGACACGGACATTGACCGTGGCCAGAGCCAGAGTCAGAGTAATTGCCATTTCTCGGATGGATCTTCTGAAATCCAAGGAGCAAAAGCAAGGTGTAATTCCCTTTGGGGAATCAGTTTTCACTTGCCAGCCTGTTTATCAACAAAGCAATTAGGTTCCCCTTGGCCTATTATACAATCAGACAGTAGCTTACCATCTATTAATGCATTAAGAATCATGCCTTGCCATCTGAGAGGACGCTATTTACGGGATCTCTTAGTAAAAACTGATATATTGAATAAAACCATGCACTCCCCAAAATTTTTTTAAAGTAAAGCACCAAGGTGCTACAGATGCCTAGACTGTGCCACATGACGGCACATGGAGGTGGGTAAAACCTTTAGCCACCCCCACACAGGCAAACAGTACATAATTCAACATGTTCTTACCTGCACCACAAAGTACGTGATTTATTTGCTACATTGTCCCTGTGGACTCATATACAGTGGGAAAACGGCACGGACAGTCCGGGAGAGACTCAATCTCCATCGATGAGCGATCAGATCTGCACTGAACTCTGGCTCAGCGGATCAATCTGTGTCAAAACACTTTTTGGAGCACAAACATCTCCTATCGGATTTAAGATGTAAAGTTATTTACTGTATCCCCTCATCCCTGAGGGGAGGCGACAGAGACAAGGCATTATTGAGACGTGAATCCAAATGGATTTTCACCTTAGACTGTGTAGATCCAAGAGGACTGAATGAGTTCTTGCCACTTAATTGCTTCCTGTGATTTATGTTTGCATAATTTTTTCTAATAATATTTTTTCTTAAAAAATTGGTCATATTATTTTCCTAACTATTTACAATTTTTGCATATAATATTTGTCTTTTTTATTCTCCTGTTTTTACTTTTTCCTATTTCTCTTTCATCTGCTCTTGTTTATATTTTTCACATTGTTTTCACTTTTTTAATTTCCTTTGTGTATGACATTAGGTGTTTATTTGGTGTTAACTGTCTGTTTCGCCCCACAGTGTGTAAGCGGAGACTTCCCCTGTTCCTTAGCAACTAGATGTCGCTGCTGTCATGCGGTCCGTTCTCCGCTCTAGGCAAGCTATTGTTTGCCCTAGAACGGTTGCACGGGCCTCTGTCTCTGACGTCAGGATGGATGCGACGGCAGGGTCAGCGCTGCACATACGCGGGAGGCGCCCAGCGGGAGCGTTACACCAGGGGTGAGTTATTCATTATTGCACTGCTATTTATTTATGTAAGCGCGGTGAACTCATTTGTTGTATGATCCCTGAGGAAGGTGAAACTATCCACTGAAACGTCAGATTAATAAAGCAGACAATGGAGAGAGAGAGAGAGAGAGAGAGAGAGAGAGAGATATGCAATGTCTTTAATGTCGCAAATAAGTAAAGTCCATGTTACTCCAATGTTTCAATCGGACCTGGACAATTTTCATCAGGGACAACTAACAGATATAACAGACTATATTATATATATATTATATATATATTATATATATAATATATTATATATATAATATATATATAATATATATATAATATAGTCTGTTATATCTGTTAGTTGTCCCTGATGAAAATTGTCCAGGTCCGATTGAAACATTGGAGTAACATGGACTTTACTTATTTGCGACATTA
>WWET01003613.1:140876-153441 GCA_011038615.1 Limnodynastes dumerilii
CTTGTGCCACCTGCCCCGCCTAGTACTCCCATCATCTTCCACCAGTCCCCCAGTATTTTCATCATGTGACACCAGAACCCCCAGCACTCCCATCATGTACTACCAGCCCCCTCCCCCCAGTGCTCCCATCATGTGCCACCAGCCCTCATAGTACTCCCATCATGTGCCACCAGCCCCCACCCCCAGACTTCTCATCATGTGCCACCAGACCCACCCCAGTACTCCCATCATGTGCCACCAGCCTTTCCCATGATGATTACTTACCAGCCGGTCATGATACAGTTGCTGTGAGTATTGTAAGACTCATGCCCTGATGGCACAGATGATGCTCCCATCAGTTGGGCATCATCGGAACCCAGGGCACGTGCCCTTCAAAACCCATGCTAGTTATGCCACTGCATCAAACCCATACACAATTACACCAATATTATGGAAAAAATAGTCCCTATGCTGCATATAGTAAAAATAAATTATTAACTTCATTACCCATTCATGTTTTTTGTGCCCACTGAATTTTTTACTTAGATCGTTTGGAGCAGGATTTTTTAAGATTTTGTCCACTTTTGAAGCATTTATCAAGGCCTTTGGCAATTCTTCTGCATGTATATACTAACGTATATACATTTCACAGTAGATATATGGGGGCTCATTTAGAGTTTGGGAATAAGGGCAACACAAGGTTTAGGTTTAATCTATAAAATATAGTTGAGCTAAGAAACTTCACCCCTCAATTCTAATTCCAATTTCACAATGTAAATTTGCCTCCCCTTGCAGTTCAACATGGTCTTGCTCAGGTCTACACTTGCACCTAAAAAAAGGTGTAAGTGCAACTCCGAATCAACTCTATTATGTTTTATTATATTTTTCTATATCTTGAGACACTGTTGTTTGATTTTTCTTTTATGCCTTTTATTTAGTTTACAAATAAGAAATCATCTTCAACTAGCAGAAAACAGATAGAGTGAACTAAAGTTTTCTGCAGTAGTTGATAACACTCAGTTCGGAGGATGTTCTTATATCAGTAGACCCTATCCTCTTTTGAATATATTGGACATATATTCTCTTTTGTGGCAGGTACTATAACATAACTGTTATCTTTAATTTATATATTTCTATGGTGTCACTAGAGGGGCAAAATGAGGTACAACATGTGAATAATATATAATAAAAAATAAAAAAAGTGATTATTATCTATTTACTTTATATGATAGCACAATCTCTGCAGCGCCATATGGTAAATATTCCAAATTTTCCTGTAACGGATCATAAATTATACACGACACATGCAAATTCTTTGAGGCACAAATACTTGCCTAAATTTTCCACAAAGGAAGTTATTGTCCACATTTGTCTTTATCTACCTTAGAAAGGAGTTTATATCATTCTGTTGTTTCCTTATTTACTTTCTAGAAATCCTATTTAGAGCAATAGCAAGAAGTGTAATATTTTCCCTGGCTGCATTGATCTGATTTTGTGGATAAAACTGGTTTACTGTAGCCCTGTGCACCTGTCTTTATTATTTAATATTAATAGGTCAAAAGATTACATAGTGCAAGAAAAGCAATAAGCAAAGTTCAAAATGAAATAAGGTCAACATGGAAAGTGTTTGTGATAAAAAATATCATCCCTAGGTTTATTTGATGGCAATGACCTTGGAAATATATATTAGAATTAGCTTTTGTGTAATGCTTGGTGAATATTTGGAAGGAAAAACACATATTGCCAAGAAATATTCTTTTTTTTAGCACCGTACAAGGTAACAGGGCTTTCAGGACTGAAAGCTGTAATTACTTGCTCTTTGATGCATAGTTATAAGAGAAATCAGCTGAGGTACTGTCCATATTCTCAGACACGTCCTACATTTTACATTTTACACTGTTTGGGCCTGATCCAGACTTAATAACGATAGCCAACTTACGCATGCGGCATTCTTACGTCTGGCTGTGGGAAAGCACTGCGCATACGTGCAGCAGATGTTACTCATCGTAGTTTTGCTCGTACGTAACTTGTACGTAACTCCAGGTGATAAAGCGTGACATCATTACGCAAGCTGAATATACGCATTGTGGGCGGAGGGAGGCATTAAAATTGTACAGTATGGGCTGGGTTAGGCAGTTACATATGACAAGGTGACACATACCACCAGAGATAAGCAGGGAAAAGTAAAGTGACGGTTCTGAACACGTAAGTCAGCTAAGTTACGTACGTGAGAGGGGAGTGACAAGGAAAGTGCATTATCCTTAGTAGTGGGTAACTTACGTTTGTTTTACGTACGCAAGCGTATCTAAGTCTGGCCCTTTTTTTGTAAATAGATATTTTAGCACTTTTTTTTATTTTTAGTTATTATTTTAACCAGAAGCAAAATAAAATTAAAAAAAATAAGCCATGATATGAAATAATATAATGAATACATTTAAACATAGAGAAAAATGCAAGGCAACTCTAGACACTCCGCGATGTGACTTCAGAGGCTCAAATCACGCGATTTGTGGTGATTTGCCTCAAATCGTTTTTTGTAAATGAGACCCTGAGAGCTGGATCCAGAGATCCAGAAATCCACCGCTACTGCAGTCAAAACTCCATCTGCAGAAGCAGAGGCATTCTGATCATAAAATCTGTACAGGAGTGTTCCCCCTTCTCAGTATAGACTGAGTAAATACATGGGAGACAATAGAAAACTAATAATTTTATTATAAACAAGTAAAGAGCTCATTTAAAACATAAAAGAAACAGGAACACAACAGAAGAGTCTGGCTGCCCACCGAGAGCAGCACCGCTCAGTTCAAATGTGCAAGTCCCGGGAAGATCTGAACAAAAGCAGTGCCGTAGGAAAGAAGACAGCTGAGAGCTCCTTGTGAAACTGTACACTGCCGATGGGTTTCCAATGTGAATTTTCCTCTAAAGGCAGTAGGGATGCACAACTGGAGCCAAAGATTTAATAGCATGTGGTTTCAATTAGGAAATAATTAGTGTATACAGGCATATGGGCAAAAACGTCCTAATGGTATATTTACATCATGTTTTTTTATATATATGTTTGTCCCTCCTTCCTTCCATTTTTTTCTATATACACCATTCCTTTATATATACCATATTTTTATATATATTACGTATTTGTCACATGATTCCTTTTGATTATACTACTGTTTTGAATAGGATTATATACTGATTATACCTTCCTCATACTTTGTTCTCTCCTCTGAGACAATATGTTACGATCTCTTATTTGTTTATAAAAGCTCTTAAATGAGCCTTCTCATAGGCATTACACTTCCTCTTAGTAGGGATTTTTTGTACTGTTCTCCTATGTTCAAACACATATCAGAACCATGATGCAAATATACCATTAGGACGTTTTTGCTAATATGCATGTATACACTAATTATTTCCTAACTGAAAACACATGGTCCTTTAAATCTTATTTTTTTGCAATACAAACTGTGCCCTATATCTCTCTACATATAGGCCCAGATCCAAAGTAAAGTACGACTGGGGACTTAGTCAAGTAATTTGCGTAAGTCCCCTGACTGTGTACACCTATGCATGAGAGCCCCAGATGTTCCTTGTATGTACTTATAGACGTACGCAACTTTGTTACGAATGTCTGTATGTACGTGTAAGGGGCAGACCCATCATTTAAGACCCATACAAGCGGGGATAGCCATGTAAATGAGGAGTCGGGGGAGGGGATGCCTGTATGGCTGCAGACCTAATTGTAAAAAGTTAAGGTAGGAATCTTGACATGTAAGTGTCCAGATTTACTACTGTTTGCGGGGAGTGCAGGGGACGTGTACTCCCCACTACGTGTGCATGCCTATGGATCTGGACCATAATGTATATATCTCACCATACATCACATTACATCACTGCACAATGGTGGATTTAATTAATAATGTGTTGCAAGAGGATATTTAAAATGACAGCAATGTACAGAGATTATTCAATCTTTAAATTCAACAGCAGATTTCTTTAAAATGACAGCTTTTTCTTAAATGACAGGTGCCTTTTGTTTCCTTGGCACATAACAATACACATTAATTCACTGTAGAGGTGGTCTTCAGGGAAGCGTTTATAGTTCTTAATAGTAAGTACAGGCAAATGGATTGCAATTTGTGATGTCTCATCTCTGACAAGTTTTAGCAAATTTTAAGTCGATATCGTATATGGTTTGTGAGATCCTAATCCATTAAATGTTGCATATTGTATACAGTGCTTGAGAAAAAGTGTATTTCCTGCTATTTTCTGGTGTTTTTGCATCATTAAAACATCAATTTGCAAACCACAAGAGGTGTTGCAAAAAGTGAAACATTTACGCAATGCCCACATCAATATGTTAATTTATGTTATAGTAAGTAAAATACACAACTGATACAATCATTCATCATGAAGTATATACTTATGTCCCTTTTGCATTGCATATTCATAATTTATGGATTAATCAACAGTGAGGCAGCATTTGTATGATGCTTTTATTTAGTGTACACTATGTACAGTATATATATTCTTCAGAATACACTGATGTTGCCACTCCACTTAGAGAACTTGGAAAGAGAATTATTCACTGCTATTTGTTGGAATGATTCTCACGGTACACATAAAATAATTATAAGTGTCATTTAAAAAAAAATGGTTTGTGAACATATTGCTTGTTTTTCTGGGAAATAAACATTACATTATTGATGCTAACGCCATTACAGCATTACGAGAAACTTCCATAGAGTTTCTCACAAGTGGAACTGAATATTTAATTAACAATAAACACAAAAGCAAAAGAAAAAATTACGTCATATTGGTATTGTAGAAAGTAGAGTAACTGAATCCAAATGATGATATTTGAAAATTGACAATTTTAGTGCTCACCTATGCTTCTTTCAGTCATTGGATATAAGGAAAAATTGTTCAATTATTATTATTATCATTATTATTATTTCATAGGCAAACACAAATCATCCATAGCTTTGTACATAAGGTATATAGACTAAAGAATACAATGAACAGTAGTGTACAAAACTAAATATTAGCAGTACAATGCCTACAAAACTGCCATCCTTAACAGTGAAGGGGTGTGGAGCAAAGCATTATTGGGGGCCCCCTTATTCCATCGCCCATGTGCAGAAACATGATTGATGAAAAATTATCAACACTGAGTGCTGTTTAATAGAAGCTTGATCTGACAGTAACCACTACTACTTTAGATACAGAACCGCTGTGTCTTGCTACAGGACATCATTAGCGTGCTACAGCTATGTATATGATGCGTTCTGAGACTGGAGTGCCAAAGCTCATTCAAAGTCAGTATCCATAAGTAGTTTTCCAAACAACCCCCATCAATACTACTCCCTTGCAGCATCATACACAGAGTTGTAGCCCACTAATGTCCTATAGTAGGACTGTATCTAAAGATGGCAGCCCCAGAGTGCATGGCAGGAACCCTGGTTCAAACACCCTACGGGCAGTACTGTCCCTACACATAATAAATAAGGGATCTACTGCTTAACAGGTGGAAAACTAAAAGAGTCAGCTGGTGTGCAAGTAATATAGCAAAAACATAGTGAAATTGACCCTAATGTACTTTTTTATTTTATATTTTACATTATTTTTCAAACATTGGAAAGGATCCACAGGTCGGTTCGTTAGGCAACTTATGGTGCATGCGTCCTCTCGATGTTACTATCATTTTACAACTTCTATTGTACGGAACTGAGCTCTTCCCCTCTGCCCGCACAAATTATATAAGATGGGCGTGGAGAAGATGCAAATTGTAGAATTTGGGCTTATCCATGCGTTTAACTTAAGGCAGGTTTATGGCAGCGTAACTGCCATAAAACCCGCATGAATGAGGGGAGTGAAACGGGGAGGTCACTCCCCTCTCTCGTGCGTAATACCAGACCCCGTATGGAAAGCATGCGGGGGTCTGGATCTGGTCCATTCACTTATAAAGAATAGTGGCTTGATATATTTATATTGATAATTAGAGCTGAGCTAGTCTACAGCTAACAAAGGTAAAAAAAAAAAATTAACTAGGATATAATATTAATATTTGGTTTAATTAGTTTTTTTGCCTTCAGAATCTGTCATCATTCATCTCTTTCAGCATGATATTTACCTAATGAACATATTAGCTTAAATGCAGTATTGTAAAATCATCAAAATAACGTTAAACACTTTTTTTTCCAACTTAAAAAAGTCTATTTAGCAGCTATCACAAATAAACAAAATTTTGATATACTTTTCATGTTAGAAGTTGTTTAGGTAAGCAAGTACCATGATTATTTCATCTGAAAGCACACTGCAGTTTTTCTAAGCTCAGTACTTTCATTTTATTTATACTACATTCAATGGCACATGTTGGATTTCACATGAGAGAGACACCATTACGTGTTTTTAGCTTCTGTTCATGTTTCTGGGGTCACTCTTGGAGTTAGAAGTTAACAATGAGAATTTGTAGAAGTTTCAGCTATTGTAAAACGTGCTGTTTTTACCAAGGAAACTATTTTATAGGAGCTACCAGCAGCTGTGGTGGGTGTCAAAAGGGCTAATCATTTTGCTTGAGGTAAAGCTTAAGGTTTGGCAAGTTTGTATTGCGTATAGCTTCCATCTAAAGAATGATTTTTTTTTACTGTCACCCCAAAATATGCTCTACAGTGGATTTAAAATACAGTTGATAGACAATTTTATAAAAACTAATTTGTTATTGTTAAATTCTGGAAATGTTTCAGCTACTTTTAGTCTGTTCAGTTTGTGAAAATAAGAAGGAAAGGTATTTATTTATCTTCATCTTTACCAGATTCAGCATCTTTTCAATATTACACAAAACTATGCGAATTAGTAGTTTCAGCATCAGGAATGTTAAACAGGGTAGAAAGAGGAGTAAGCCCCATAGCTGGTAGGGGGGAGGGATAGGCCCACACAAATATTATTCTTTTTATTTCTTCTTAATTCTATTCAAATGATCTCACATAACAGGGCTATATATGAATATAGAATACCATTATGGGGGATAATTTAAGCATAAAGAGCTTGATTATGTGACACAGAGGAACAGATTTACTAAGGAGGGAGTTTACTCGCCCATAATAATCGTGGCAGAACCAGCAATTTAAAAAAAAAAAAATCACAGAATTTACCAACGGATGCGTTCCCCTGACGATTTTGAATCTCCAACGATGTGTGGCAATTTTGTAGCGTTTTATTTGCTACGATTAACCTTGTAATCGTGGCGAATTAACCCATAAGAAATTGTCACACATCGTTGGCCCTCGTCTTAAAATAGTTTTTAAAAATTATTAAATGTAAATATTTTTTATTTAAATGGTAACAATAATACAAACCTCTGCTGCGGCATGCTATTAACTCTTAGCATGCTGCGGAATATTGTACTAGAAGGCATAGCATGCCCATGTACTGCATGGCATGTTGTGACTTTTTTTCCAAAAGCGGCAGCATACCAAGGGTTAATGGCATGGAGAAGCATATCTAATTTCCCCTCTAAATAAAAAAAAACACATACATGTCCACATATAAACCACTAAACATACCATGCCTCCGTATAATAAAATAATCATATATTGGCCCCTTTATATGTAATCCACATAGCATGCCCCATAGAATAAATTAATCATATAGTATTTCTGTAATAAATTATCCACATAGCATGCCCCATATACTAAAGTAATCATATATTGCCCCCATAATAAATAATCAACATTGCATGCCCCGTAGAATAAACTAATCATATAGTGCCCCCATAATAAATAATCCATATAACATGCCCCATAGAATATACTAATGATATAGTGCCCTCGTAATTAATAATCCACATAGCATGCCCAGTAGAATAAACTAATCACATAGTGCCCTTGTTATAAATACTCCACATAGCATGCCTAGTAGAATAAACTAATCATATAGTGCCCCTGTAATAAATGTAAAATATTAATGTGCTCTTTTTGTAAATAAAATAAAAAAGTCCATAAAATATTAATGTAAAATAATAAAGTTTTAATACTTATGTTTTGTATTCCTCTTTGCAGCCATGCAACATGATAACTCCGGGCCAGGATCTTCTGGAGAGCCTTGATTGAAGAAAGGTCCTACGTCTTCTTTGTCCCTCCGCCGAAAGACTGCTAGACCCCTATTTATATCCTCTGATGAAAGTTCCTGTCAGAGGGTATAAATGGGGCCATGTAACGACAGCAGTCATTCGGCGGAGGGGCGAAGAAGACGTAGGACCTTTCTTCAATCAAGGCAGCTGTGCTTTCTAGTAATATATGCTGCAGCATGCTAAGGGTTAATAGCATGTTGCTCAATGTAGGATTAAAATTAACAAGTTTTTTTTTATATTATTATTATTATAACTACTTTAAAAAAGATTTATTTTTACAAGTTTTCAAGTGGGTTATTTTCACAACCAACTCTTTTTATTTGTATTATTAATAATAATTAAAAAGAAAAGTGTTTGAAGTATATTCAAAAGTGTTTAATATAATCCCAATAATAACTATAATAACTATAATACACACAATAAAAATAGCACAATCAATTCAAGCTTAGGCAATTTGACTCAACACCCTATAAAATAGCTTTTGATCAGACAATCTGTATGCAATATAAACATGTTTTATAAAAGCTCTGGAGAAATGCGTTAAGGAGCTTTGGCACCTCCACCATTCATCTGAAAAACTGTGTGCTTACAATACAGTTTTATATTTTTTTAAGGACTCAATATACTTCATTTTCCTGTGATAATGCCAGTTTTAACATAAAAATGTGCATTATTGCAGGAAAATGAAATTAATCATATTTACAAACCATGGATCACCATGGAAAACTGCAGTTTTCATGGCGATCCATGTAAATATCACTTCTACTCATCCTCCCGTTCTTTTTAGAGTGGATTGGTGCTTCATTATATTTATTAACCCTCGGAGCAGTGTTTGACACTCCAGTCTGAGTGTTAAAATAACGCTCCCCTTTTTTCTCCCCCTAATAGCTGTTTTTAGATGGAGGAAATGTGGGGTGTATATATATGGGGAGACCACTGGAATATATATAAGTTCTACATTTGTTTAAAAAAAATAATAATAAAGATAAAAGGGTTACCTGACTGGGCAATATGTCTGCCTGCAGATGCTGGTCACGATATGAAGACCCTGCGCATTTGCAGTGTTTCTCCTGCTGGGGTTTTATATATACTAAGTCCCAAAAGAGAGCCACTGTGCATGTGCAAGGCTTGAATGGAACTTCATTCCTATGAAGAGATCCTGCGACCATCGTGGGTCCTCGCCGGGGAGGTGAGTATTAATAAATCTGTGCACGTAGCTGCCAGGCTCGCTGAGAAGATATGTGAGTCTGGAGCAGCTTCGTTTACAGAAAAACATAATTCTATGTAAATAGAACCCTAAATGCTCCCAAGTGTTGTCTTCATTGAGGAATCAGACTACAACATCTTTACAAAAGAGAATGTTCAGCCAGCTGATTGACGTGACGGTGTATTTCATTAGCAACAGCTGGACTCGGGGCAACGGAACCTGGCTGGCAGGCTGCCGAGCTAAGAGCCCCCCCATGCAAGGAATATTTACCTAACCCTGAATTGGGACTGTAAATTTTGGCAATAAAAAGTGGGACTATGGAACCTGGCTGGCGAATTTTCTAGCTAAGGCCCCGTGCTCGCAAACATAACAAAACATACACCTAAGCCTAATCCAGATTCATTGGGCCTGTCAATCATTATCATAGTAAACGTGCATAATAATCCATCTAGCCCTGATTCCAAATCTTTTTGGGACTGACGATACCGCTCTGTGCATTTAAACTAAGTATCTATATGGAGACACAAGTGTTGATTTAAGAACTACAGCATTTATTACATACTTGTAAGGGAGCATAATAAGAGTTCTCCTGTATTGAGAACCTGTTAGAGAATTGCTGGTTTATTTACTGTGGTTGAGTCAAATTGCCTAAGCTTGAACTGACTGTGCTGTTTTTATTATGTGTGTTTCAGGGCAGGGGGTATACGGGGTATGTCATACTGTCACTTCTACCACAGGTTTAATTGAAAAGCTAGCTATCTCCATTCAATTGTATTATTTCTATATTTTCATACCACCACTTCTAAATGTCCATACCGCCACTTCTAAATTTCCACTTCGACTACTGGTGTGTATTATAGTATTTTATTGGGATTATATTAAACACTTTTGAATATAGTTGTAGCGCTTTTATTTTTGATTATTATATTTTTGTTGCAGAGCTATCTCATCCTAATAAGTAGCTGAAGTATATTCCTTTATGTGTCCAGGAATCCTAAGATGGCTGCTGTTCTCCATTTTTAATGTTCTTTTGTGCAAACGTGTTATTAATATTGCATAGGACCAGACCTTCAAGGCCAAGTTATGCTGATAAAAAAGCTTGATGGGAGCAGAGGGCATGTGATACTAACATTTTGCAATGCTAGCTTATACTGCGCATATATGGAATGTAGAAATTAGTAGAGATGTAGTACAATTAACTTGCTTAAAACATGATTATAACCTAATAAGGTAGGTGCATCCAGCTCTGTTGTTGTCAGGGTATAAAAGACATGGCACAAGGTAAGCTTGCTGGTTGGGACTGATCTGACTGATTGCAGGAGTGACCCAGGCTTTGTAGATAACTGATCTGATTGAGTGCAGGAGTGACCCGGGATTTGTACATAACTGACCTGAGTGCAGAAGTGCCCGCTGACCTTTTCCAGATCAACAACAATTGAGATATGGGCCCCTGGAATACCTGTTGATCATTATCAAGCAATAACTACCACCTGAAGCTAAGTATTATTCATGTATTTTGTGTAAATCTTTATTAAATACTATAATTGATTAAGAATTGTCTTGTGTTGTGTTCTTTAACTCTGGTTATTTACCGAACCTTAAGTTCCACCAGGAACACTTTATCGATCAAGTAATTACTTTTTAAAGGTTACTCTTCCTTTCATGCTCCAATTAGTGCTTTTTCCTTAATGTGTAAAGAATCATAAAAGTCTCAGGTGATGCTGCTGTAACCCTTGCAGATGCAGGATAAAATCTACTGAGAGTTGCCTTATAAATTTCCCTTTGCAGAACTGGATAGTGGGGACATGGTGAATGAATGTCAATTGCACCACAGAGATGTCACCACTGAGGGATTATTCTTGCCAATGGCAAACCTCTTTCCTATGCTGGGGGAAGCTACAGAAAAACCCTGTGCATCTTCTACTATCCCTATAACTGTTGAAGTTATTGCAGAGTGCCAGCGAGATGTTGGGAATAAAGTCACCCCAATCACCCTGCCACCACCTGCGCAACAGAACCTCCACTGTAATCCCTCAAGGGAGCACCACTCATATCTGGCTACTGAGCCATCATAGTGATGTGTTTGGGGAATAAGATTCAGCTTTGAGGGAGAAGACATGGAGACAGACGAGTCAGTCCTGCTGGCTTCTCTGCTACCACATGATGGATTACCCAAGGGAATAAGTGAAGTGGCTTTTGAGGGAGAATACCCAGACAGGAACCAGTCAGTCCTGCCGGCTTCTCTGCAGTTATATAGTGGATTACCTGAGGAAACACGGGAAGAGGTGAGACATAAATTGCTGGATCCCACTACATGCAGAAGATCAGTTTTGTCTCTGGTGAAAGGGCAGGAGCACCAACATGTTACTGTCATTGGGCAAATTTTGGGGGTAACAACTGGGGAGGTGGGTGAAGTGTCCCACACTGTATCAAAAGCCATGGAACAGTACCTGAAATAACCCTGTATCTTCATAATATGTAACAGGGATGATTTAAAAATGTGACCAGAGTCATCTTATACAGACTTACATGACTAATTTGGAAAAGGAGGATCACTATAAAACACCATATGGTCATGAATTTGTGATAAAGATCTTTCAGAAATTAATTTAAGTAGTAACAAAATTTGAATATAAGAGGACCACACACATCCCAAACCACTGCAGTTCTTGGCAAGGTTTCTAAGGAAAGAGTAGTGACATAGGAAAGAACTGTACACCTGTATTGGCATGAGACACATTTATAACATTTCTATATATTTCTATATATTAACACAGTTGTATACTACTTAGTTAACTGACATGTATTGTGAGCAAATACTAAAAAATTATAAATCATTTATAATATTATGACAAATAGTTTAATATATATTTGATTCATGATATGTTTCTACAGATAGAGCTCATTAATATAATTCTTTATTCATTCTAAAGGTGAAATGTAAGTTATTGTCTCATGATATTGTATTGTCATATAATAAAGATAATAAACTGAGAGATATATTATTGTGCAAACGCCAAAGATATTCTAAAATGAATTGGAAAGAATTAAGGAAACCCTTTAGAAAATGGTATAAATAATTTGATCTTCTAATCAGTCACTTAGCTTATTTAAATGGATGAATGTAGACACTCTGGGGATAATTCAGAGTTGCACTTCCACCTTTTTTTTTAAGTGCAACTGTAGACCTGAGCAATACCATGTTGAACTGCAAGGGGAGGCAGCTTTAAATTGTAAAACCAGAAATAAAATTA
>WWET01003613.1:153475-165651 GCA_011038615.1 Limnodynastes dumerilii
AAGAGGTGAAGTTTATTAGCTCAACTCTGTTTCATAGATTAAACATAAAGCTATGCAGTATTTGAGTTCTGTGTGCAAAAGTAATGTATTTTCCTGCATGTAAAAGATTTAAGAGTAATCAGCACCCCTTACTTTGCAAAATGGTATAGCCGAGCTGTACACTTACACCTGATTTACCCTTACTCCCAAACTTTGAATCCAGGCCTAGATGCGCAAAAGCTGGAAACTTTTTTTAATCCTAGCAATCGAAAAATGCCCCCTGTTTTAAAGTCTGGATCCAGATAATAAACAACAGAGGGGCTGATTCAGAGATGCACTTACACTTTTTTTTAGGTGCAAGTCTACAGCTTGGTTAAATTATTTTTCAAAGTAAGGGGTATTAATACATTTTAAAAAGTTTGCATGCAGGGAAAATACATAACTTTTACATATAGAAATAAAATACTGCATAACTTTGTGTTTATTCTATAATATAGAGTTGAGCTAAGAAATTTCACCTCTTAAATATGATTTTGCTTTCACAATTTAAACGTGCCTGCCCTTGCAGTTCAACATGGTATTGCTCAGGTCTACACTTGCACCTAAAAAAAGATGTAAGTGCAGCTCTGAATCAGCCCCCCACATGCACATTGGCTTTCTTATATCTTCAGAAAACTACTGTTGTCTGAGGAGATACTACTGTTGAGTCAAAATTGAAATGCTAGTTTGATTTCTTTTAAATATGCAATAAACAATGATGGATGCCAATTACTTTCAACAGTTTCATGTTCGTTCAGAGAAAAATATGGACTTTTACTTTGAAAGGGTTCCAAAAGTTTCTCCAAGTCTTTCTGTTAATGTAAGTTATTATCTTTAAAGCATTGATGTAGTTCAGCAGAACAGCAAAGTATTATAAGAACAGCTTAATGTTAAAATGAATTTTAAGAGCAAAGGAAAAAAATGCATATTTAAATTCTATTCTATAGCATACAGTTTTAAAATGGTTTACAGGAACCCCAGCTTGAAAGACATTTGGTTTCCTTCTTTTCAATTCCTCCACATTGATTAATTAGTTTGTAAATAACAGCAACTTTAGGATACATTCCAAAAGAAAAAAAATCTGGCCTAACAAAGTTATTTCATCAAATTTTCTAACTTGTAAAATAATAAATGTAAAAAAAAAGTAATTAAGTAAATATAACCAGTTAGTTGCACATTAATTGAATTAAAAGAATTCCTTACACAGGTACATCATTGACTTGAATTAACACCTAAGGTTAAGTTTGTGTCAAATAAAGAAAAGTTTCTGGTCTTTTTCTAGATGATTTGCTTGTCTATTAGGTGATAATCCATTCCTTGACTTTGATATTTTTAAAGTAGATTTAAACTCACTTTTTTAGAACTATAAAATAAGCAACAAATAAATTTATAATTTGAAATATAATATAAAATAGATGATAACACTACCCAAAAACCAATTAATAAAACAATTTCGTGTACACTGTAGGACTTGATACATTGTTCAACGGTTAGAAGTAATGACAGAGGATGAATGCTTCTATAACGCCAGGCTACAGGTTAATAGTTATAGTGAAAGGGTCAAATAAGAAACAAATTAAATCTTAGAGGTTATGACTTTTAATAGATGGCTCTTGACTACACACGGAACAACTAGAGCATGGGTACAAAGTGGTCATGCTTGGGTTAATGTATATCATAGAATTTGTCTGAATGGCCCTATGGGTATAAATTATCTTCTTCTGGGAGGCTTTAGCTATTTTAAGCCCTTGGGCATGAATGACCTAAATTATGGCTCTGTTTTTTAAAAGTTGTATAGCAGAAATATGTAGCAACTGCACAGTGAATTGTTAGCTTGAAAGTAGCACTGTACAGTGTACAATTCATATAATCAATGTATTTTGTGTGTGTGCCTTGCAATCTACACTACAGTCTATAGTACTAGGGACCTGATTCACAACTAAGAAAGAACATAATCCCTGTGCGTATTTTTACGTGTGGTTAAACTGAGCATGCCCAGAACTCAAAACTATAATTCACAGATAAAAAAAACAGATAAAAACAGCTACTTAGGAATGATTCAGGCTTCAGAACAGAATTATATCTGCATGCGTGTCTAGAGGGGCAAGACTCTTAAGGCATATGAGCAGGACTCAGGCTACTAATGTACAGTATGTGCGTTCCTGGAGAATTAGGAATGATTCACAGTTAAGAAGGCATTCCGAGAAATTAACACATGCATGAACAAAGATAAGAATTAGAAGAATATTAGTATAATATAAACAATATAAATTTCTTGTGCCGACTACACCACCGTAGAAAACAGCATAAATAACAATAGCCACAAAGTATAAGTTAATAATAAAATATATGACTGGTTGATGGTCTTGGAATTGTAATTGATCCTTAAATTAGGTTGTAGATGGTTGTGGCAATAAGAAAAGGATTGTTACAAATGTTCATATGGCATTCAAGTACCAGCTGAAATCAATTGTTTGGTAAGAGTATATGGCAACTGCCAGAGCAGCAGGTAAGGTGGTGTAAGTGAGGGAGAGCCATGTTTCGGTGAGAGCTAGGAGGTTGAAGGAGTTAGAGATGAACAGATCATGTATGACTAGGAGCTTCTTACGGATGGGTCTTGAGTTCCATAGAGTGCGAGAGCAGGGAGGGTGGGAAGAGTGGAAATGTGGATGAGGTTGGCAGGGTTTGAAGAGCGGGGAGGAGGCAGCAGATTGGGGTGAGGATGAGGACTGGATGTTAAGGTGGGAATGAGACAGGGAGGGGGGAGGGAGTGATAAAGGGTGCAGGGTTTAGGATATGGGAGCTACAAGTCATGATGTGGGGTGATGAGAAAGTATGTAGAGCAGAGAGGTAAAGGTAACAGATGTAGAGGGCACCTGGGCAGTAAGATATAGTGATGGGAAGTCAGTCAGAGTATAAATGCAATAGGAGTGGTGGGCAAATAAATATCCAAAAATAATAGGAATATTACAGTAATAACAATGATAAAAATAATAATGAAAAGTTGAAAAGTCTGGATGTAAATATGCAGTTACAGCACTGCAGTTGCAGCACTGACTAAGATATGTATAAGGTAAATAGAAAGGTAAATAGAAAATATATAAGTTAAAATAATGTGAATTAAACTAATAATAACATAATATAAAATAACAAAAAATAATTATAATACTTGTAAGTCTCCTTTTTGGTCCGTCCGCCTGCAGTTCCACAATTCGACACTATAAACTTAGTACTTGCATGTCTACTTTTTGGTCTACCATTTTTTTTCTCTAGGATTCAGACCTGGGAAAAAAGAAGGGTGACATGCAAGTACTAAGTTTATAGTGGCAAATTGTGGAACTGCAGGCGAACAGACCAAAAAGGAGACTTACAAGTATTAGTTTATTTTTATTTTTATTTTTTTGAAATCTTTATTTATATGTTAATGCAAACTTTCCAGGCGACATTACATAACCAAGAAATAATTACATATGAAAAATCAGGTGAAGTAGGGATCAGTGCAACTCGATAATATATATAAGTATCAATCTAGAAATGCCAGATCCCAATTCACAGGTATTGCGATCCGGAGAACATGTTCTTACTAAGGCACTGAAAAATTAACGGATAAATAGAAAGACAAACAAGACAGACAGGGGACAGGTAAGGCGGGGGGGAGGGTTGGATAGAATGGAATAACTTTACCAATTAGGTAGGAATATGCGAGAGAAGCTTGCAGACCAGACTTTGGCGAGGGGAACCACGGGGAAGTACTCACTTCATGACCGATAGGTATTCCAGAGTAAGTCGGAATTCTAGCCAGCGGAACCAGACCGTCACATAGGTTTGGTAGCGCGTGGAGGGGGGAAGCAGGAGGTCATCCATAGACTCGTACCAATTGACCCTTGTGAACCAGTCTCTCATGGTTGGAGGGGAGAGGGATCTCCAGCGCAGGGGGACAACTGCTCTGGCAGCGTTAGCTAGGTGGCGTAGGAGGGACTTTTTATACATCTTTATGGACATGTCTGAAAAAGATAACAACCAGAAGGTAGGTCCCTCAGGAACAGCCTCCCCCAGTATTCGCTGAGAAGTCTCTCTCACGGTTCGCCAAAAGCTAGCAATGGCAGGGCACTCCCACCATATGTGCATAAAGGTACCAGTGTTAGATTGGCAGCGCCAACAGTGGGATGGGTACGAAGGAATCATACGGTGAATCACGGAGGGCACTCTGTACCATCTAGTGAGAACCTTATACTGGGTCTCGAGGGACTGTATAGAGATCGAGCTGTCTAGTTCTGACATCAGTACAGGGAGAGAAGTGGTGGGGGAGGTGGCGGTAACCATAAGGTCGTCCGCAAATAAAGCAAGTTTGTATTCCTGTCCCCCCACTGTAACTCCCTTGATGTCTGCTTGTCTACGGAGTGTGCGTGCCAGGGCCTCCATGCACAACACAAACAGGAGGGGTGAAAGAGGGCAGCCCTGGCGTGTACCGTTCGAAATTGAAAAGGGAGGAGACAGGCCTCCGTTGATCCTAATACGCCCGGAGGGGAGATGGTATAGGGCAGCAATTTTACTGAGACAGGCCGGACCCAGTCCCATGTGCTCCAGCACTCCCATCATGAAGGTCCAGTCCACCCGGTCAAAGGCTTTCTCCGCGTCCGTGGACAGCAGGAGTGCCTGCTGTTTGGTACTGGAGATGTGATGGAGGAGATTAATAATTTTGGTTGTGTTGTCCCGTGCTTCCCTCCCTGGGACAAAGCCCACCTGATCCCCTTATTTTTATTTTTTTTATATCCAGGACATTCTGGTTGGGATACCCACCTGGGAATACCCAGTATTGCAATGCATAGGAGACCAGGTAAAGTGGATCTGTTAAAGAGAACCAAGGCACATGTAAAATTATTAATCATTATGTATTCTCTTTTTATTTTTATCCTTCAAAATGTACTCAATCTTTTATGTACTGGGATACTTTTATGAATTGTTTATATTTAACGACTACTGTAACCTCCTCCTTGTTGGTCTCCCGCTTACTCGTCTTGCCCACCTTCAATCTATACTTAATGCTGCATCCAGGCTTATCTTCATCTCACGCCGCTCTACCTCAGCCTCTCCTTTATGTCAAACCCTCCACTGGCTTCCTGTCCGCTTCAGACCTCTCTTTAAACTCCTTACCCTAACCTTTAAGACCATCTCCTAATCCACTGCTCCCTACCTATCTTCCCTCATCAACATGTATACCCCTTCCCGTCCTCTCCGTTTTGCTAACCAGCCTGACCTCCTTACTGATCACCACATCGCACGCCCATATCCAGGACTTATATGCTGCACTGGAATGACCTCTCTTCTTTAGTCAGACTCTCCCCCACATTGCAGGTCTTCAAGCGTTCACTTAAAATGCACCTGTTCAGGCTTGCCTACCCCTCCTCCACTTAACATCCTCACTGAATCCTACATTTATCCTTTCTTTTTTATTCCCCCCCTGCTCCGCTCACACCAGCAGTCCACTTCCTTCCATCTCCTTATGTCTTCTGTAAGTTCATCCCTCCCACTTAGTGTGTTAGCTCGCGTGAGCAGGGCTCTCCAGCCTAGTGTTGCTTTCTCCTCCACCACTCCCCCCTCACTTCATACCCTCTTGTCTTCCTCTGCTACCCTATCCCTATCCCCACCTGGTAGCTCCCTCTCTACCATTAACTATGCTCTAACCCTTCCTCCCTGATCTGCCAAGCTTGACACCTTGCATTTTGCCTTGCGTTCTGTGCTTGCTTTATTTTATTGTACTTTTGTGATATTTTTATCACCTTGTGGCGCCTTATAAATGAATGATAATAATAATAAAATTATATTTATACATATACATTTGATTTTTATATCCCCTATACATTTTATATGTATATTTTTATATTACATTATTTTTTTTATGTATATATTGTGATTTTTATTAAAACCAATGCACTCTAAGAGAAAAGGCTATCTTAAGATGGTTTCAAAGAAGTTTGATCTATGTATAGTAATAAGTAATTTCCTACTGTATTTTAAGAATAGTTAGCTGATTGTAATCTAATATTTTTAGCTTTTCTGCCAAGTTGCTTAATATAGACGCTTACATTCTGGTATTAGAGAAATAGTATTTTAAATAAATGAACCTTGCATTACATAATGTAATGATTTATATTTTGTTATGCGATTTATACCCACAGTTGTGTAAAAAGTTCTTCTAACAGTGATTTTTATGTTTTAAAGCATCAATGCTACACTTAGGCATAGCTTATTGTGGGATGTCTGCCTATTTATTTATTTTGTATATAACCTTTCAGCTTGTTATAAGCCTTATATATGTTCCTAATTGATTATTCTTTTTATATACTTTTATCTGCTGTATGTTTCTTAATGATATGTCATTCCAGATTTTTGAATATTATTAATTTAAAGGTTTTGGTTACACTTACACATTTATGCTTAATTAGTATCTTCAACTGATTACTTTCCCCATAAAGTAAGATCCAATCCTGAACTAGGTAAATAATGCCTTTGATTATAAATGAACATCTGTCCGCTGTGCCTTGAGAAAGAATCCAGCACACCTGGAGCCTAAGTTTTGCTTGCCTCTCCTTACCACTCTGTTTCATTCATTCCTGGGACTTGAATAATGTACAGTGCAGGGGATATGGTACACCTCAGGTCCTTTTATTTATGCAACCATATTCGGCTGGATCCAGATTTAGGAAGGAGCTTAAAATTATTAGAGGAATGTTATTCCTGGGCAAAATCATGTTAATTTCAGGGGGAGTCTCCCCCTGAAATCAACATGGTTTACCCCAGGTGTTACGGCACCGCCGGAATTACCTGAACTGAGAACCGAGGTGGCCGTCTGGAGAGGTGGATGTTGGTGTAATGGTACCCCGTGTTTACCTCGACAGAGAACCGAGGTGACCAGCACGAGAGAGAGGAAGACGGGTCGCTTAGTCTCCCCCTCAACATGGTTTACCCCAGGTGTTACGGCACCGCCGGAATTACCTGAACTGAGAACCGAGGTGGCCGTCTGGAGAGGTGGATGTTGGTGTAATGGTACCCCGGGTTTACCTCGACAGAGAACCGAGGTGAGGTGACCAGGAGAGAGGAAGCCGGGTAGGATAGGGTGGGGTGGGGAGAGGCAATGTACGGACAGATAAAAGTAGCGCTATGACACTCGTAAGTGCCATATGGTACTTAACAACGGGGGATGGGATAGGGCCAGGACGGATGAGTTAGGTGCGGATCTGTCCATATCTAACTCACCCGGATCTGTGAATACGGTCCATCCTCACTTAAGATATATCCCTGCTCGCTGTCTCAGGTTTTCACAGGAACTGCCAGTCTCGTCTACACTTAATAAATGCTCTGATTCCCGGTCACAGGACATCTTTCAGACATCACTCTCTGGCATAATATCCTCGCCCGTTAAGGTTATCCTCTCCTCTTCAAACCTTCAAGCACTTCCTGAAAAGTCACTTCTTCAGGCAAGGGCCCTGATTCACACCTAAGAAGCAGAGGCTTCCTAGCCGTGTATTTCTACGTGGTCATTGTGACTACGCAATCTGCTTAAGCCTTAGGCACGTAGCTTAATTAAGTGCAGTCTTTAAAGACCGCACAAAGTTTGTTAGGTAAGAGGAGCCGTGCCGCGGCAGTCTCCGTGATAAGTTAGGTAAACTGGGTGGGGGGGAGGGATGTAGATAAAGCTGGGAAGGAGGACTGGGGTATTCTCCATGCATATTTTCCTTCAATAAGAGGGAGCAATATACATGGTTAAATAAGGTTGCCCTACGGCACTCGGGAGTGTCACCTTAAAAGGTGGGTGGGCTGAGGGAAGGGCCCGGAGAAGTAGGTGCGGATACATGCGTTTCTATAGTTTGAATCGGGCCCAAGCTTGCCAAATTCCTCAACCTATGGTGCTTCCTAACACTTGTTTAGCTTATTTACAAATATTTTGCTAACCATATTTCCTTTTCTATTACATGATGTACAGACATTCTATTTCCATACTAAAATGACCCTCAGTCCTGCTACCTGCTGTGAGTCTAGATCACACAGAGCAATGAGTACTTTTACCACACAAGCTGGCTTGTGCATTGTGTTATATATAGCATGTGCCCTCATGTATCAAACCCCAATGTCCTATAGACTGTAAGAGCCTGATTCAATTTGTCACGATGACGGGAAAAAGCTGGCGGTGCGCTTTTTGCCGTCATTTACGGTACCAAAGATTTGCAGATTTTCATGGGCACCTCTATGAGGCGTGCATAGAAATCCACAAATTTGCAGATTTAGCTTCACATTACACATAACGCGGATGTGAAGATAATTAAATCGCGCCCTAAGCTTGCAAGCAGGCCATCTCACCCACCAAGTATGTTTGTTAGTACCCAGTCTGGTTTTGTTGAAATGGAATAATCCTACGTAATACATTTATATCATGGTTGCCTACTTTTGCAAATGAATATCAGGGAGATTGTGAGAGCACTATCAAGGTGCTGCACCAAAGGGGTGTGTCCTGTAGCGCCAAAGAGGTGTGTCCTGTGAATAGCTCCACCCATAGGTGTATCTAGCACTGCCAGGAAAACTATTTTACAATAAAAATGTCAGTATTTATTGATTATTAAATTGTCAGTGAATACTTTCATTACTATCTTTATAGAAAAGCTAAAAGTGACGCTGCAGCGGATTAACAAGATTATTTATTACATATTTATATTGGAATTGACCTTTATTTGCACTTTTGTGCACTTTTAAACATTTTGCACCTGGTTGTGAGTCCTTTTGATTACTCCATTGTGCATTTCTTTGAAAAGTTTTTTGTTTCACTTGTTACTTCTTCACTGGTTTAGTTTTAATTTTTGCTTTGATTTATCTGATTAGTCCAGTTCATGTTTGTAATGAGGGAGTATATAGAGCATATATTATCTTTTTATTAACATTGTTTGCATAAGTATTTTTAGCACTTTATTATATCCCTAGTAATTTATATAACAATTTTGTAGTATCTGCTCCTCATTTTAGAGTATTTACCCATTATAAATAGAGATAATATGGCACCCTACACATTCCTTTTTCAGTCTCTACACACTATATATGTCAGCAGCAGTTGATACTGTATAGTGCACTCATTAATAAAAAGACAATTCCATATTGTACCACTTTTTTATTTTGGGCTTTGCCCACCTTGCTGTATTGGTGTAACTACTACCTTCAATCCCTTGTAATGGCCTGAGGTCTTTGATTTCCAGGTTGATAATCAATTCTCCTAATATAATAGAAAAACTCAATGGATTTCCACGCCCTTCAATAGATCAGTTCTTAAAACAGGGGCCCACAAGACATTTTTCTATTTTCTTGTTCACTGGATTGGTCTATTCCTTGCTTCCACTAACTTACTTCACTTACTTCCACTTTTTCTGCTAGTCTTTTTCTTTTAGAATCAATCAAAATATTCTGTAGTGTCATAAAGTTTATTAAACTGCCACCCTGCCTGCCCCTGCTGTGACACTGTGTTATATAGATCATTTTACACTGCCCTGTGTTTGAGCTGCTGTTCTGTGCTTTAGTTTGGCTGGTGAAAGCAATATTGAGAGATGTGAGGTGGTCCAATTTGAATAAAAATGACAAAAAATGTATGTTATTAATGTAAATAAGACTAAAGCATCAAAAATGACATGATTTTAGCAGTCTTATGCAAAAAAAAAATCCAGCTTCAAGACCAAAACATGACAAAGATTTAGACCTAAAACCAAAACACAGGGGTCGTCACTCATTTCTAGTCACTGACGATGAGTGCTAGCATATTGAAAGGAAACAGAACAACTGCAGACAATGATCATGGAGAAAAATAAGAGGATTCATGGGGCCAGAATTACTAAGCCATTTTCCAGTGAATATAAAATCGCTGTATTTACTAAAGTTAAGTCTCCTGAAAATCGCCAAAAATGCTGCGTCTTATAAATCGCCAATTTTACAATCGCCATGACGATTTAGGAAAGGCAGAACATACAAATTGCTGTATTTACTCTCTTAAAATCTCTTTAAAATTGCCTCATACTCAGGCAAGAAAATAGAGGTGGGTGTGAGTATCGATCTACTAAAAAATGGCACTCACTTTGAAAAAACCCCCCACCATTTTTTAGTAAAAAAATATTTTTTTAAATAATAAAATTTATCTTAATAATAATTAAAACCCCAGCTGCGGCATGTTTTGAACGTTAGCATGCTGCGGCATAAAGTACTATAAGGCACAGCATGCCCATGTATTGCAGGGCATGCTGTGGCTTTTAGTACCATAAGCAGCAGCATGCCAATGGTTAATGGCATATCACCGCATATATAATTGCCACAGTATATAGTAATCACAGAACATACCGCCATACATAGAAAAAAACATCACGTACCCCCATAGGAAGAAAAAGGAAAAACATGCCCCCACACATAGCAAAAAAAATCACATACCCGTGTACAAAGAAAAGAAAAGAAGCATGCCTCCATACATAGAAACGAACATCACATCCATAGAAAATGACATAACATAACCCTGTACACAATATGGTCCTTAACATGCCCCCCACCCTTCATTTAAAATAACTTTACATGCTCCCCTAAGCATTCCTAAAATTTTTAATGTCCACCAATGTTTAAATAAAATTGTTAATGTGGTCCATATATGAGATGTCCTCCTTCTGTCTATTAATAAGATACATTTTCCTTGTTTCTAAAATGTATTTAAAAATGTTCCCCATGTTCTGTTGTTAAAAATGTTGTCCTTTAATAAATATTAAATAATATTGTCCTCTTTTTTTTAATTTAATTATTTGTTTTCAATTTTGTGTCCATAAAATTGTTATTAAAAATATTTGAGTGTTAATACTTACGTTTCTGAAGTTTTCTCTCTATCCATGCAACATGGGGTCTGATTCACAGTTAAGAGTGATTTATGTGCGGACAAATCTACACCTAGATCACTCGTCCGGCCTCTGAACCCACCTCCCATTTTTAGGTACCTACTGGCACTTAAGAGTGCCATAGGGCTACCTTATCTTACCATGTGTAGTGTCCTTCTTAACAAGGAAGCCACATTTGGAGAATGGGTCTCCCTGCCCTCCCTGTCTAATCTACATCCCTCCTACACCCACCTCCCCACCGAGGCTGCCATGGCCGCACGTAGTCAATCTATCTACCTAAATGGCTTCTTAAGTGAATCAGGTCCATGGTGACTTCAGGCCAGGATCTTCTGGAGCCTGTTGGTTGAAGAACAGTCCTTCTTTTTCTTGGTCTCTCTGACGAATGACTACTGTCATTGCAGGGCCCCTATTTATACCCTCTGATGGAATGTGTTTTTTTTCTTTGTACGTGGGTATGATTTTTTCTATGTACGGGGGATGTTTTATTCTTTTCTTTGTAGGGGGGTATGTGATGGTTTTTTTCTATGTATGGGGGTATGTTTTGTGATTACTTTATACTGTGGCAATTATATATGTGGTGGCATGCCATTAACCCTAGGCAAGCTTTTGCTTGTGGTACTAAAAGCCACATCATGCCCTGCAATACATGGGCATGCTGTGACTTATAGTACTATATGCCGCAGCATGCTATGAATCCTTAAGTATTTATTTAATTATTAAGGAATTTTTTTTAATTAAAGTTAAACTAATATTACATTTATTAAGGGCCATGATACAAGATGAATCACAGCAATTAAACCCTTAAACCCTTAAAAAATTGCAACACATTGCAGGAGTTTAAAAAAAATGACAGGAGAATTCTCCCCTTTGTAAATCTGGTGATTTTTGTAAGAGTTAACCCCTTAGTAAATTTTGCTCATACAGTGGTACAAGGAGAAATACACAATTATTATATGGTTAATTGTGTATTAAAGCTAAATCTTGAGATTTAAGGGGGTAAGAAAAAGACTGCTGTATGTCTGTAAACGTTGGGAGTCATTACAAAGTAGAGACAGCCGAAAGTTGCTTTTCATCTCTCTCTATTGCTAATGACAGCCGTTGTAGAATTCTTTTTTATGAATGGGTGTGTATACGATTCGCATACTCACCCATTCATTTTCGAAAGCGCTGCCGTCAGACCACCGGAGAGGTGAGTAACCCTCTCTGGGGAATTAGGGTTACACAGCAGGGGGGTGGGGAAACTTAGGGTTTGGC
>WWET01003614.1:1352-12802 GCA_011038615.1 Limnodynastes dumerilii
GACTTAGAGTTAGGCTGCGGGGGGGGGGCCTATAGTTAGGCTGCGGGGGGGGAGACTTAGGGTAAGGGAGAGGGTTGGAGATAGAATACTTACTTACCTTTCGGAGTACCGTGTTCGGTGTTGAGGCATAAGCAATCAATATCCTAGCTAGTTTCGAAACTGGCTGGGAGCGAACAGCCCTATCAAAATAGAGCCGTTCGCAACGCGGACCCACATTCGGGTCTAAATTGTGTCACTGAATTACATGAAATAATTATTTTTCTTCCTTGTTGCACAGTATGAATCTAGGACCGCATTCAGGGGACGCTATTTCTGCGGTAGCGGAGATACGATTACGGACCCTTATGCAGCTGTTTCTCCAAGTTCCGAACGCATAAGAATCAGATTTGCGGATCCAGCCCTATATATTTAAATATCATTATTGCATGTCTGCAAAAAAGATAAAAAAGAATGAATCTGCCACCTCCTTGATTTGAATGGTGAATGTCAGTCCCTTATCACTTCATCCACCCCCCTGCTGTTAAGGTCTGCAGATATTATCAGGCCTCCACAAAGGATAACCTGCTTTCAGGCCAAGCCAAAGAGGAGCATTAGTCATCCTCCTCGCTGCGTCATTACATTTCAAATATTATTCCACCGCAGAGCTGACACAGCAGGCGGGCTGCACACTAATCCCTTATTGTCACTAGGTCTTATAAAAATGCAACCTACAAAATTCAAGGAAGGAGATTTAAATAAGAGTTGTGGCTTGCTCTGCCTACGCCTGCTTGTTCATTCTGTGCAAAGGAAGCAAACTACTGCCCCTACAGGCTGGTAGATTGCACTGCACTAATGTAAAAAGTCACACAAATGTTTTTAGTTTTTTATAAAAAGTGTTGTTCTGGTGCAACGTTAAAGTCTAAAAACATGGCGGCTGGGCACCAATGCTTCTGGGCATAGGTTGGCATTTTGATACCAGGAGGAAATTTATTGCCAGGATTTGTGTGGACAGGGGCTGGGGTCATATGTCTGACTCCTAAAGTCTTGGCTCATCCACTGGAATTGGGTAAACCATCCAAAACCAAGGTACTCCAGTTCTTGTGCCCAGAAACTGGGGTGATGATACATCACCATTGACCTTGCTTGACCTTTTTATTCCTTCCCTGGGAGATCTCAGAGGGAAGAATACAATTCCGTTATGGGGGCGGGGCTTAATGACGTGATGTATGCAAATGATGTCACTAAGTCCCGTCCCTGTCAATTCCTACAGTAATCCCTAGTGTTTAGGGGTGGGCGGGGCTTGATGACATCATCAAGGCCGCCCATCTCTAGTAACTCTAGGGATTACAATAGAGAGTGACAGGGGGTCAGAATTTGAGGGAGATTTGCCGGCTCTCCCGGGATACCTGCCCAAATTTTGGGAGTCTCCTGGATATTCCGAGACCCTGCCTAGAAGTCTTCCCTTCTTATAGTACAAAATGGCACCCAAAAGTAACTGCACTAAACTGTTCTCACCTTACAATATTTGACTCTGCTACCGGGACTTTATTTTGCTTCCCAGTGACTGCAATAAGGGTAAATGTGAAAGTAATTACGATATAAAGGGTCAGTGCCCTTCCTCCCCTATCTCGGCTATAAACTACAGGAACTGGAGTATTCCAGTCAGCTTGGACCTATATCTAGAGGCAGTTTCCTGTGCTGGAGTCAGTTACAGCGTGACCTCTTCCTGGAGAGTTGGCGGAGATAGCATCAATTGTTCTGAACTGCTTTCCTGGAGTGCAAATAAACAACCCATGGGGCTGATGGAATTCTATACCAGTCCATACATGTCTAGCCCTAACACACGCAGGAGAATCCTCCTCACCGCACGCTGCAAATATGTCACCGAGACGATCCATAAAACTGGAGAAATTATATTTACAACGTTACTTTGTTTTTTTATATATATACTTTATTAGGTTTTACAAAGTCACAAACAGGTCGAACATGGAATAGCTAGCATACGTGGAACAGTGAAGACAAGATTCAGGTACAGGTAACTTGTACACGTCTGGTAGAAACCATAGATGATATTTAGACAAACGAGGATTAATCACCAGCGTGAGGATGCTATGTAAGGTTTATGCTGGAATTGAATAACATTTCCCTGAGGCAAGAGGATATAACAAACAGAGATTGTGGTTACAGTAGTCTTATAATGGGAAACTAACCAATAAGTGTAGGAAATAGACAAGACGTGGGGGGGGGGGGGGATAGGAAAGGGGAAAATGGGGGGGGGTGGATAGGAAAGGGGAAAATGGGGGTGGTCAGGTCACCTAGAGCTGAGCCAGGTCAGCTCATCTTTTAGAAGTAAAGGCTATGGGGAAACCCACATGGCGTTGCATTTGGAAACAGTTTTTGTAGGGGAGGGGCATAACGCTTCAGCCTTAAACTCAAGCCAATAAAGCCAAGTGGCGGTGAATCGGGCAGCCTGGTCTGTTGTCACAAACAAGGTGATACCAGTCGATACCAGAAAGCCAGTTCTCCATGGAGGGGGGGTTGGTGCGATTTCCATTTAAGTGGTAAATGGGCCTTGGTGGCGTTATTGAGGTGACCCCTTGTAGGTAGAATTTGGAATTGGAGAGAGGAGCCAGAACTACGGGGAATCAGGAACGTCCACGCCTATAATCTCCCTGGAGATGTGTATGACCTGACGCCAATAGGGAATAATGCGGGGGGGGCAGGAAAAGAGTCCCCACGGGCTCTCCACATCTCCAGCAAGTGGCTGGAGGGCCAGGAAAACTCTTACTGAGCGATGCAGGGACCTGATGCCATCTAGTCAGACCTTTATAGTGTGTTTCCAGCACAGCTATACTGGGAGAACAGGCCTGGGTGAGTCAGAGTCTGTGAGGTTACTAGGTAGGTCACTGTTCCAGGTGTCAACAAACTTCAACTTAGAGGTAAACAGCGTCTCAACCAGTAATTTGTAAAGTACAGATGTTAAATGGCTGGGGGCCGAGGTAGCAACACATAGGGCTTCAAAGGGGAATAGGGATCGACCCATGTGGGTCCTATTACTAGAATGATGGAAGAAATGGCAAATCTGTAAATATGCCCAGAAGCCTCTACGCTGAAGAGAATGAGTCTCAGAGAGAGAGGAGGGACCCTCGCCCCATCAACTGGTGGGCCCTAGAGAGACCACCTGATGCCCACCTGGAGGATAGATTGTAATTAAGACCCGGCGGAAAGTCCGGGTTGTGGATAAAGGGCGTGAGTGGTGAAACAGTTTTCTAATTTGACCCATTGGCGAGCATCTCCAGTATCCTAGCTGGCATTATTGCCCAATAGTAACCTTTGATAAAGGGGAGTTGGAAAAGGGTTTGTCATTCCAGACAAACCTCCCTATGGCATGCTGAATATCCTTAAAATAAGACTTAGAAATGGCGATTGGAAGTGTCGGGAGGAGAGATAACATTTTGGGTAGCCCTGACATTTTAACAACGTTAATTCTCCCCATCCAGGAGAAGGCTTTTCCAGCCCACTGGGAGAGGTCCTGTTTGATTGCGGTCAGCTAGTTGCTTTGGCACAGGGCTGGGGCAGATCTACTGACGTTAAACCCAAGGTACTGCAAGTGAGACGGATACCAGCGGAAATAGAAACTTGTTTGGAGAGACTGAGTTGTTAGAGCCGCCAGGTGTAAACCTAGGGCCGCTGACATCAAAGCTGATTTTCAGATTAGAGAGAGCCCCATAACGATCACACTCCTCCATCAGAAAAGTTCTCATACTGTTTTACACTGTCCTATAGTCCTGATAGCGGCTCGCCGTGTGATTCTGCATTCCGTACATGCGAGGGTTGCTATGGGCAACATCTCCACTTTTCCTGCAGTTTAGTAAATTTAGCCCCAGGTTTTGTGAAGCTACAACCCCCCAGGAATACCCCAAAACAAATAACTAATACCAGGCAATGCATGCTGCGCACCTGGTCAGCTGAAGTTTACCTTTGCCTCTATACAATACTTGCATAGCTTCCAGCTGTATCCTTCTGGCAGGCACGGTATCATTTTTACCATAGTCATGTCTGGCCTGTACCGCTTAGTGTCGATACACAAGAACAGTGGATATAAAAATGAAGAAAAGCCAGTGTTATAAAGTCTTATCATTGTAAAACATTATAGTAATAAGCCAGAAGGCTCAGAAACTGTCACCTACAGATAAAACCGTCCTATAACATTATAATAGGTGACTTATGATACGATTGTACCGTGTGTACAGAGGATATATCAGGGCTGCCTACTTTCTATCTCAGAGGGAAGAGCTAGAAGTATGGGGGTGGGGCTTAACAATGCGATTTATGCAAACCGTGTCATTAAGCCCCGCCCCTGCTCAGTACTACTGTAATTCATTATGTTCCAGGTGGTGGGTGGGGCTTAATGACGAAAAGAACGTCATGTCCCGCCCACCCCTAGTAACACTAGGGAATACTATAATAAGAGGCAGGGAGGGCCTCTCATGCGGGAGATTTGCCGACTCTCTTGGGATACTGGGAGAATTGCCTGAAATTCTAGAGTCTCCAGTATCTTCCGGGAGAGTTGGCAACCCTGGGATATATTGCATCTTATCTGGATCAGTACGATGTCTTATTGATTCTTAAACATAGAAAGTGGCAGCACAAGAGCCACATGGCCCATCCAGTCTGCCCAGTTGTTTATATAAAACATGTTTAAACTGTTCTTCTGCCTATTTATCTTCTGTTTTTCTTGCAGTATTTCGGCTGCGTGTATTCTGGTGCCCCATCATATGAAAGAGATATGATGGAGCGCCAGCATATCTTTGTAACACCAGGCATGCTGCGGGTGCTGAACCAATAATTGCATGTTATAATAGGCATTGATATAATAGGGAAATACATCTCTCCAACAAAGGTGGTTACCATAGTAACTGACAGTTGGAAACTGAGGAGCAGAGTATATTGTACCTAATGGAATGGGTCCTGTTGGAAGGGGTGTGGGTCCTCGCTTAGAAAGTCTGATTTTCGAAAAATCAGATTTCTCCCAGCCAGTTGCGAACTGGCTGGGATTTCGATTGCTATGTCTCAATGAGGCACAGCAATCGATCCACGGAGCTCCGTAAGCTCCATTCAGCTAAATGGTAAGTAAAAATAGTCCCTTTCCTAATTCTAATTCTAATCCTAACCCTCCCCTCTCATTACCATAACCCTCCTTTCCTGGCAGCCTGACCCTAATCCAACCTCCCCTGCAGCCTGACCCTAACCCTCCCTCCCCTACAGCCTGACACTAATCCTCCATCTACCGCAGCCTAACCCTAACCCTCCCTCCCCTATAGCCTGACCCTAACCCCGCAGTAAGGCTTTACTCGCCTGCCCCCTCGGTAAGACGAGCAGCGGCGGAGTGATCTGTTCTTTCCGAAAGTGAATGGGTGAGTATGCCGAACGGCATACTCACCCATTCATAAAAAAAATTTCTAAAAGTGTAAGCTTCAGAAAAAGGGACATTCGAAAAGTAAATTTTTCGGAAGCCACACTCTCTAACCGGAGATTGCAACTGGGGTAAATGGTAGCGTGTTGGTGGCGGGCTGCGAATATGAGACAGACCTATGTGTTGGCGGAAAAGCAGTGCAGTGCAATATAAAACTAGGCAAATGATTCACCTTAAGCAAACTGGGAGTTCAGTTAGTCCAAAAGCAATTAAGTTTTTTCATTTGTAAGTATAAAGCAATTGATAGCATGACGAGTTAAAGATTTTAGGTGTAGGTGGGGCTTATCGATTGCTGTATATGTTTTCTGACTGCATATTTAGTTGTTGTTTTGTTGCTTCAAACTTTACCTGCTGACCCTCCCTTAATTTTACTTATTTTTTTTTATACCTACAATATTACTATTATTTTATAGAATGGGCTTAGCTTGGCAGAAAAACATGACAATCAGCGGCCATTGGTGATGCAATGCTAGCGCTACTGTAATGGACAATAATCACTGTGTAGTGTAGTCTACAATCCGAATTTGATACCTCCCTTAAAAGGATTTTGCGCTGTAACTCTGCCATTTGGTACCATGTCATTATGGCCCTTTGCTTATCACCACTTAGTTAAAAAACAAACCACACTTAATAGAACAGAAACAAGTTTTTATTACTTAAGTTTATTAAAAGTTGGTCTTGCACATAGTTGGTACAAAACATGCATCTTTCATTAATAAATAACACTAAAGGTACAGAAATATAATAATATACTTTTATTAACAACAATAAGAAGGACAGCACAATAGTGTGGTAGGAGTTGGAATCCCCCTAGGGGGTAGAAAAAGAATATATTTAGGATGTGGGCAATGGGGTAAGGGTGGGGGTAGAAACAAGATTTTGATAAGACTCGTTATATCTTGTAGACAGTGAAACTTTGTGGTTGCCCCTATCCTGTAGAGGATGTGCTGTTTAAGTGTAAAGGTAAGATTACATTTGTCAGTATTTAGTGCCTGCAGTGGCAATTACTTTCTATAAAAAGTGGTTTACATTTAAGCATAATAGGCTCACACCCTTTTCCTGTCTGTGCGATGCTGCAGGATATAGAAGAGAATTCAAGATTGTTAAGAAAGCAAATGTTGAGAAAGACACTTTTTTACCATTGTATGTTTTCAGGCCTGGATGTACTTTACTCCCAATTTCATCAATACTCAGTATTCAGTGTAGAGCCAAAATGATCAGTTTGAAAAAGCCAGTTGCAATTGGGGGTTTTACTTTATACAGCACACGAAGGGTGTCATTGCCAGGATTCCGTTTTGCTGGCTCTTGTTGGCAAGGGATTCAATGCAGAGGTGTCCAAACATTTATTTACATAGTCTGTATATTCAACATGTGTAATTAACATTTGAATTAAAACAGGCCATATATTTTTTTTATTTTGATTCAAATGATAAAGATTTATTCGATTAATAAACAAATAAAATAATTATCAATTTTATAATTACCATACTACAACTCTCCAGCCCCTTCCCCCACTCCCATGAGATCACTATTTTCTCCAGCCACTCTAACTCTCTGTTCCCTCTATCCCCTTCTCTTCCCTCAGGTCCCTCTAGCATATTTTTTCCCCTGTTAGCTACAGCCCCTTCTTTCCTTCTGTTTCCTACAACATATTTCTTTTTCTCTTACCTCAGGCCTCTCCACTGTCTCTCTACCTCTAGCTCTTTCTCCCCACTCTTTCTCCACAACCACCCTAAGCATTAAATACCATATTATCAACCACTTCTACAATTTAACACATTACGAACACAAACCTGCACGCTCTCTTTTCTACAATTCCCTCATCTCTGCTACTACCACTGCTGTGTGACTGGAGCATACAGAGCATTGAGCACTTTTGTCATACACCCTGGCTGGTCCATTGTGTGATATATAGCACTTGCCCTTATGTATCAAACCCACTGTCCTATAGAGTGTAAGCCTGTGAGCAGGGCCCTCTTACCCACCCAGTCTGTCTGTTATTCCCCAGTATTGTTATAAAGATTGTAACATTGTAAAGCGCTACGGAATCTGTGGGCGCTATATAAAAACCTGTTAATAAATAAAATAAATAAATAAATAATGGAGAATTGTTCGCAGTGTGAGTTCAGATGCACAGGGCTGTCATCGGGAGGGGGGGCAATCAGGACTACTGACTACTGTCCGGGGCCCATCTGCACACCAGCCAGATGGTAACCCAGGTCCACATCACCGATGACATCACATTGGGGCTAGGACCCCACAAGTGTGTCCTGGACCCCACAAATTTTGAAGTTGGCCCTAAAGATGCATAACCACCAAGGACTAATCTATAGTGAGGTGGCCTGTTATATACAATTCTGGATCTGGATTGTTTTGCCACACTTACTTCTATTGAACTTTTAATGACTTGTGCGACTATAGTCCAAGCATTGATAGATTACTACCTGATCATGGAGGTGGCATAGAAGAAAGAGAACAAATGTTGAATACATGACTTGACTTGTTCCTGTCACATTTTTGTTATGTCATGTAACTGTGTAAACCAATAAAGCATGATGAAAAAAAAACAACAACAACCACCCGTAACCGTGGGAAAGGGCCTTGCAACGTGCGCCGTGACGTCATGACGGCTGTCCCGGCAAACGCCTGTCCCTTTGTCTTTCTACTTTGTCATCGGGGGCCCTGGCCGGTTTAGCTGTCCTCGGCGCCTGCTCGCTCTGATCTCCCTCCCCCGTTGCTGTCAAGCTCGCGGCTCGGTCTCTGCTCCGCTATCGCCATGACTGATGACACGGAGCGCTCCGATGGCCGCATCGTTAAGATGGAGGTGGACTACAGCGCCACGGTGGATCAGCGGCTGCCGGAGTGCGAGAAGATGGTGGCGGTGAGAAAGGGCCGGGGGGGAAGCCGGGGCTGAGTCACGCTGGCCGGGGGATCGTGTAGGCCTCAGTCTGGAGATCGGTCTCACAGTCACTGGCTGTGTGCACTGCGAGGCCTTCCCCCTGCATACCCTATATACACACTATATACTGTGCTTCTCATACACTTTATATACTGACATCAGACAACTATAAGAATATTGGGACATTCACATCTATCATCAATGGCAAATACTCTGCAGCATCCACTATCCACTAGAAAGGCTTTTTAAAATTATTCAATAACATAAATAGACATAACATAAATAGACATTACATAAGTACTTATACTTATTTATACTTTTATGGTGCACTCTAATGTAGAAGAAATTATTTTAATTCCTCACTTTGGGCATGTTGGCTTTTAGGTGGTGAGAGAACCAATATTAAGGGGAAGCCTTGGTGATTGGGATTTTGGGCTCTGTACCTTGTGGCTAGGTATGGGAGATGAAGGGACAAGCTGATAAAGCTGTTGAAGTAAGCCACCACCTTCCCCTTTATAAAGACAATCTGTTACCCTTTTCACATCTTCGCCCCGGCAATATCCTGGGTCACAACCCAGGATATTACTGGGACGACAGATCATCCCGGGGTCACAGACCATGAGATGATCCCTCTTACACTACAGGGTGGACCTGGGAAATTGCAGGACCGGGTCTGCCCTGGCTGTGTGATGGGCTCCCGGCGAGAGATTTGTTTACCATTACCAAAACAGAGTCTTACCTTTCACACTGACCCCTTACCTGTGTAGGACCCGGGAATAACTCTTTTCACCTGAGGTTGATTCCTGGGTAGAGACCCCCTGGGACCTTTCACATCACACCTCACTACCTGGGCCAATAGATCCTCAACCTGGGTATTTGCGTGTGATGTAAAAGCGGTATGTGTAGCATTATATTATTAATATTCCTAAAGTCTATAGGGTGCTACATGGTTCCTGCAGCACTGTACAGATGAACATTGATAATACAGTGGAGATATATAGGTCAGAAAAATTAACAGCTTGTTAAAAATATAAAACAGTCAACAAGGTACAATGTAAACTAACATGGTCATGCAAGGAGATGGGGAGAGTAAAAGGTAGAAGTGTAGGGGGAGGGCACCAGATAGAAAGGGAGGTAGATGGGCCCTGTGAGGCACTATTGCAAGCCTGGCCTGGTTCAATCCAAAACCTGTACTTCACCATCTCTATCTACCCTATAGTGCAGGTCTGGGCAACTATGAGTCCCAGCATGCTTTGTCAGTTAGCAGCTATGAATATGCAGTGAAAGCATGCTGGGATTTCTGATTTCCCAATACCTGGAGATCCACAGGTTGGCCAGGCTAGCACTAGAGAGTAGGCCGAGATAGGGGAGTGGAGGAGTATTACCACTAGCCTTATGATGATGTACAGATTTTGGCTTGTACCAAACAGAATGCTTTATAGCCTTTGCGGTCCATCTTGGTCTCATTGGCAAGCAGCAGTAGGCTTTTTCTTGCAGCTGTAAAACATCTTACCTCCTGGAATATTCAGGAAAGCTTGGAGAGAGATCCCTGATTCATAGAAGTGTAGAAAATCCTCCCGGATGTTGCCGAGAATGTCGCTGCTGAGTAATGATGTGAATTGTTTAGGACGATGGGCACTTGTTTGAAACACCCAAACGGATTCATATTGGCAGAGGCTGCAGCAGCCGATACATGTTTCAAATGGTTTTTGTTTTAATTTATAGTCCAATATCACCCCTTTAAAAAATATTCCTGAGTATATTGTGCAGCAAAACGCTTATTTCGTGCTTTAAAAGATATATATGACAATTCAATTTAATTTACTTCACAACCGCGTTACTTGCGATGCAAAGATGATTCCGCAAATTTTTATTTGGGTTTTTTTATGTGTGCACCATAGAGGTGCGCATAAAAATCAGCAGATTTGTGCTACCGTAAACAACGGGGGAAAAAGTGCAGCGCAAGCCTTTTCCCATCATCACAGCTAATTGACTCGGGCTCAGAAGTGTATAACCAGAAATGTATTTAAAATTTTTTGTTATTTCTAAATATTGTCTTTGTATAATACAAATAGGGCCATTTAATGATAGAAAATGTGCAATATCAGGAAGCACAGAACCGCCCACTTTCTGATTTAAATATTAGAGAACACTAGCACAGAGCACATGGATGCAGACACTGGTACATGGGTAGCTTTGCACCCAGCTTTCTGTGCGCGCTCCAGTTCTGCGTATATGCAGAGCGTTTTCCCACTGCCCTTCCACCTAGAAAATAGACAGAAATGTAGCTCTGGATCAGCTCCACAAACTCTCTACAGATAGGGCCCTGTGACTGCCAGCCAACCGCGACCTTTCTGTGCTTCATAAAAACCGAAAAAAATAGACAAACGCGTTAGCTCCAGAAAGCTTTCTCACCGTAATGCAGAGCTTTTGCATGACTGCTCGTTCTAGATTTATTTATAGCTGTTTCATATTTTGTCTATGATAGCTGCCTATTCTCTTTTTCATTGTGATTGTTTTTTTGTTATAATTTATAGAGTGCAGCTATAATACATTAGATCCTTGTTCGTGGCTGTGACATTGTTCAGACAAGTTCTCTTTAAATCTTAGCAAGCTAATACGGAAAAATGAAAGGAGCTCTTAACCGTTACAAAATGTTATCACTGTAGAAGCATAATATGGCCCTTTTCATCTTGAAGATGCTCTGTGATTGTAAATCATGATTTTATGCTGTTTGTGATGTGGGAGATAGTTCATGGGTTATTTCTGGCTCTTTATATGATGTCTCTAAAATTAGGGGGTGGGTCGCCGCTGCGTATGGCCATTTTTCGAAAGGGCCGTTCGCAAGTGGCTGGGAAACTTATTGCGTTTGCCTCATGGAGGCAAAGCAGTCGATCCGCAGAAGACGCTGCTGTGAATGGTGAGTATGAATTTAACCCTAAGACTCCCATGGGAGATAGGGGTTATTTCTGGCTCTTTATATGATGTCTCTAAAATTAGGGGGTGGGTCGCCGCTGCGTATGGCCATTTTTCGAAAGGGCCGTTCGCAAGTGGCTGGGAAACCGATTGCTTTTGACATGCGGAGGCAAAGCAAAG
>WWET01003614.1:53064-65146 GCA_011038615.1 Limnodynastes dumerilii
AAAAAGAGGAGATATACAGCGAGACTGTGTGCGGGGAATGATATATATATGTATATTTATATATATATATATATATATATATATATATATGGGCATGGCTATTTGCTTTGTTTTACAGATATCTCCCATTCATTGGTTCATCACCAACAATTTCTTAGAAAGCGACCACTACTTATTGTTTTATTGTTGTTAGTATCAGCGCTGCTCTCTATTATATATGGGCATGGCTATTTGCTTTGTTTTACAGATATCTCCCATTCATTGGTTCATCACCAACAATTTCTTAGAAAGCGACCACTACTTATTGTTTTATTGTTGTTAGTATCAGCGCTGCTCTCTATTTTTTTTTGTGAAGCTTCATATAATTACACCCATGTACATGAGCATCTGTAAAATGAAATCCGTGGGGTGCAAATACAACACAGTTTTAGAACTTTTAGCATCATTTTCACTCTGCTCTTGGAAGCTCCAATACCGTTGCATAAGTTGGAATGACCCAATCACTGCTGGGGCAAAGACTGCAGTTGGATTTATTTTTTGCATTTGTTTAATTTATTATTTCATTAAAAGATATTTATAAAGTGCCATCAGATTAAGTAGTGATTTACTATTTTTAACAATCATTATAATAAGACAGGGTAGTAACAGACAGACTGGCTAGGTAAAGGTAAAGGTTAGGGGGAGGGAAATTTAAAGCTACAGAGGTATAAGGTAAGGGTGCTACCATTAGGATTTCAAAATTGAAAACCAATACATAAACTTTCCATGGAGAAGGAAAAATAGAAATCCATTACAGGTGCTCAACCCAAATATAAGAAACCAAAAACTTATGAATCCACCATTAACAATCCCTTTTTTAATGACAATAAAAACACAAAAAAGGACAACCTTCCAATGAAAATATAGATATAGAAGATCATCCAAACAGATTCATATATAGCAAGGAGGAAAAATAGTATAGGTATATGTCATATACAATGATTGTGAGCCTAAAGAATATTAAAGTTAAAAAGGAACTCCTTTTCTAAAGTCCAACGGCTGACCCTAATGATGAGGAGACTAGCATCCTCAAGGCTGTGCTTCACCTATGTTAGGGCAAGTATAATCTCTATACTAATCTATGGTGCCAGCATTCATACCAAAAATTGGGGCTCTCAATCCGGGTGGTCTGGAGAAACAGGTCCGGGGCACACAAGAACAAGGTAATTATTCAAATCCCGACATGCGTTTCGCAAGTCTTCATTAAGGGGAGGTGTGTGGCTGAATGTGTAAAGCTGTGAATCTTACACTGCCGGCATCTCTCTATTCATTAGCGGTTAATTCAGACAATCTGTAATTAGGCACACACCTGAAAACTAATAAAGACTCATTAGTATACGGGAGAGATATCAAAATTTAGATACAAAGGTAAATGTGAACGGACGTGTTTGTGCAGAGCTCCGTGGCTTTTCTACTGTTAATTCCCACTTTTAAGACTCTAATAGTGTTGTTTCCAGCATTCGCTGACACCAAGCCTGTCTCTACCCTCCCAGAGCCAGGACCGAGGCCACCGCTTACCATCCACGCGGCGGTCCGGGGCTCCCCAGGGAGTGTGGGTGTCTCAGCACCTTGTCTGGCCTTGTGGCCTCCCTCCCCCCACTATCCCCTGGTGGGTCCCTTGGGTGAGGGTCCAGGAGGAGAAAGCTGCTGAGAGGTGCCTTATACCTATTGTACCTCCCAGTGTCCAGAAGTCCAGTGCCGACTGCCGCCGGTGCTGAGGCTGTCACCCGTCTGGAGCCCTCTGTCCTGAGCCATTCTCTGCTGCAGTTGAGGAGCTGGCCATGACCTCTGGCCTTGTCTGGAGAGCGGAGTTCGCAGGAGGTCCTGCGGTTCCCTCTGGCTACTTCCTGGGGATGCCCCTGCTGTGCTCTTTTCGGAGCGCCTCTCCCACCATGCTCCCTGGGACTCCCTGCAGCTGTCAGCCGTCTTGCCCTGCTGTCCCTTGGAGGAATTCCCAGCCTAGGAACACCACGGTGGGTCCCCTCAGGCGGTCCCACTCCCCTGCCCCAGCGGGAAGCCTGAGACTAGAAGCTGCTGCTCCTTAAGGCCCGGAAAAAGTCACCATTTTGCCTCACATGTGGCGTGGAGAGCTGGCCACCGACACATCCAGGCCCCTGCTCTTGGACCCAGCTTGCAACTTGAACCAGGGAGACCACTACAAGCTCCTGCAGACACCCCTCAGGGTCAATAAAGAACTCCTGGTGGCATGCATATCAGGTAACCCTGGAGTCCGAGGGGGTCTGCCTGCAAAACTGTTAGTCCAAGTCTAATTATCAGCAAATACCTGCAGACACCACTAGACGGTTCTCCAAGGCTGATTTAATTTCATCTCCTTCACATCTCACTGAAATTACCTTAAGCCTGCTTTTAACAATTGCACTTTACCTTGCTGGGATGTAGTCCGCACCCACTTTAACATGATTTGACGCACAATTACCCAGGGGGAAGATGACCTAGAGCTGCGGCACTACATAACCTACATGCTCAATTGAACCACATATTGGAGACCCCTCCCACAAGCTTACTTCAATTACGTTACCTTTCTTCAATGGGCAAAAGGGGGCCTCCCAAGAGAACTCTTGCTAGATCTTCAACTCACTCTCAGAGGGGCGATATCCTTTCATTTCTCAACACACCCTCTCAGCCAGAACGACTATCAACTCCACCTCCATCAGCTTGGGATACTTCTAGTATGGCAACTTCCTCCCCTCCGTCGCCTCCACACCTCCTGTCAGATTATATCAGTGAAATTTTACGCCGTCTCGATAGTATACCTACCAAACAGGACATCCAAGACCTTGAGCAACGTCTTCTAGACAACTTGAACAACCAAACGGTCTCATTACACGCGGAACTATCCCAGGTATCTGCATCAATTGTCCAAATCGAGACAACTCAGGGCGAGCAAGCCGATTCCATTACCCGACTAGAAGAAAACCTACGAGACCAGGCAACGGCTATCAAGGATATACAAAGGCACCTTGAGGACCCTAATAATAGAGGGAGACGAAATAACCTCCGCGTAAGGGGGCTTCCCGAGGATGTTCTCACACAGGAGCTGGAAGACGCCCTAACAAGACTTTTCAATACTGTTTTGAAAGCCAATCCTGACGACGAAATAGTCTTTGATAGAGCGCACTGAGCTCTGAGACCCAAGGATCCCTCATCCGATCGCCCTCGGGATGTTATTTGTTTTTAACTTTCATAACCGAAATTACCCTACCATCTTTTGTAATAACTACTTGGTCAACAAGGCAAGGGGTGTGGCGATCCTTTTCTCTAAAAACATACCTTTTCAGGTCTCAAAAGTAGTTCCCATAGGAGACGGTAGAGGATTGCTGGTTTCCGGTGAACTTTTTACGCAAAAATTTACGTTTGTAAATCTTTATTCTCCAAATAGGAACCAGGCATGCTTCCTAACTAATGCTCTGGACCAGATTGACAACCTCAGAGAAGGCGCTATGATTGTTGGCGGAGACCTAAATTTGACCATTGATCCTAGTTTTGATTCTTCTTCTAGCTCATCTAGAGGATCTAAGCGGGACATCAATCAGGTAAAGAGGGTGCTCCATGAACATCAGCTGGTAGATGCCTGGTAAATCCTCCACCCACGAGACAGAGACTTCTCATTCTTTTCCCATTTGGCTCAGGCGTACTCGAGATTAGATTTTAATTGATCACAATTCCCTTCTTCTACTAATAGATGCCTCGATTGGCCCAATTACCTGGGAGGATCACGGTCCTGTTCATATTACTCTAAAAATGCCCTGCTCCCATCCAAAAGAGTGGACATGGAGATTAAACGAACTCCTTCTTCACGACCCATATTGTAAAGCCCAATTAGATAAGGCCTTTGAGGATTATATGTCCTTTAACGACACCCCCGAAACCTCCAGACTTACGCTCTGGGAGGCACACAAGTGTGTCCTACGGGGCAAGGCCATACAATTAGCCTCTTATCTTAAGCAACAAACGTCTGCACAGAGGGAGGTCTTGCTTCGTCAGATACACTTATTAGAGGTAAACCATAAACAGACATTAGATCCCCAGATGTTAACGGAGCTTAATGCCGCCCAAGGACAACTCACTCAACTTTTAAATGACAAGTATAAGTGGGCAATGCGAAGAGTTAAGGAGCGATTTTTCTTAAATGGTAACCGTCCGGGGAAGATGTTGGCCAGGGCTTTACGAATTCAGTACCGTATTTCCCCATGTATAAGATGCACCTTTTTTGGAAAAATCTTGTGTCCAAAAACAGGGTGCGTCTTATACAGGGGGGTTACCATTTTAACATCCAGACGCAGTCTGCGGCTAAATGTTAAAATAAGGTCTAAGCTGCAGCTCCCCTCTCCCCTTTAAAGGTTTCTTACCTTTCAGATCATCCAGCGAGCGGGACTGCGGTCAGAATATGAAGTCCCGCGGTGGCTTATTACTGCATGAGATGGACTCTAGGACCTATGTGATTCTTACACTGCCAGCATCTCTCTATTCATTAGCAGTCCGGGGTTTTAATCTTTGAATTTTCTGCTCTCATGTTTACCTACCATCCCTTGTATTTATCTTTTACCTTTCTTCGTATTAAAATTTTGATAACTCTCCCACATACTAATAAATCTTTATTAGTTTTTAGGCATGTGCCTAATTAGATTAGTTGAATAGAATAATGGAGGGTATTTAAATGCAGCTTTACACATTTAGCCACATACGTCACCTTGATAAAGACTTGCAAAACGCGTGTCAGGTTTTGAACAATTACCAGGTTCCTGTGTGCATCGGGACCTGCTTCTTCAGACTGTGAGGTTGGATGTGCTATTGGTCATTAAAGGTAAAATACTGCTGCATTAAGTATATTAGAAAATGGCAATTTTTCTATACTGCTCAAAGATCAGCATATGAAGGTTGAAGGCTTGGATTGTTGGACAAATACCCAAGAAGATAACATGTAAACAGGACACCAGACTGAATGACACCTATGATAATGATTAGCCAAGAATGTAAACATCTGCTCTTCTATGTGTGTTACTGAACAAGCCTAGTTTGTAACATGAGAATATTTACTGTTAAGATAAGATTGTGCATAAATAAAGACAACTGACGGACAGACCTGTATTCATCAAGTTGTGTATGTGTGCAGACACTCTCCGGTCGACAGAACTACAGGAGCAGATTTCTCAGAGTCCAGAGGGGTGTAAAGCCTCTGTACCCTAACAAGACCATCCAAATCGAGAGCCGCCTTTTTAGGAATTGAACGCTAGCACCATAGATTAGTATAGGGACTTATACCTGCCCTTACAGGGGTGAAGCACAACCATGAGGCTGCTAGTCTCCTCATTATTAGGTTCAGCCTTTGGACTTTAGATTAGGAGTTCCCTGTAACCTTTGAAATTCTCTGTCTCACGATCATTGTATCTGACATATACCTATACTGTTTCTCTTACTTGCTATATATAGATTTGTTTGGATGGTCTTCTATATCTATATTTTTTATATTGGATCCATTAGTATTTGGTTTCTTATATTTAGGTTTAGCATCTGTAATGGATTTTTATTTTTTTCCTTCTCTATGAAAAGTTTATGTAAAGGTAAAGTTTACATTCTACAGAACATTGTGAATTGACACATAAGAGCAAGTGCTATATATCACACAATGGGCCAGACAGCTTGTATGGTAAAAGTTCTTAATGCTCTGTATGATCTAGTCAGACAACAGTGTTAGTAGCAGGACAGAGGGTAATTTTTTAATACGGAAAAAAAAAGTTTCAAAGTTTGTATTACCACACAAAATGGAAGTTGCTCTGATCAACTTATAGGTAATTGCAAACAGGTGGATGAAAGGCAGGGGTAATCTACTAGCAACAGAAACAAAAGAAAGAAAATTCCCCAGCAACACTGCCATTAACCAGTAACAGACTATACCATTGTGGCCCAGAACCTGGGCTACGGCCGACAGGGGAATTACACATGGCGTTTGCGTAATTCCCCTGTCAAGAAGGTTTTGTGCATTAAGCTTTATGAGTAGTATTTATTTTAGTGTTGTCAACAGAAATAAAGAAACCAGATGGTTAGTTTGTATTAGGAGATGGAAATATTTGTTCTATTTCTCATAGACTAAGTTGCAATGGTAGAGTTTAATTAAATGTTTACGCTATTGCTGTTCTTTTGAATATTACATAATATAATCACAGCAGCCAGGAAGCATAAAAAGACATTGGGAGAAGGGCAGCGCCCACTAAGCAACAACTGCAGGTGTCAGACATGCACAGCCTGTGCATGGTGCAATGGCCTGCAGGATTACCACAGAGGCACTAACTTACATTTTGCCATGCTTAGAAAAGCTGCATTTAAAAATATGGGAGAATGTAACTCCTGATGGATAAAATCTGAAAGTATGAACAACACAAATGGAATGTCTGTGATCATTTCTCCTTTTCTGGGAATACAAGTTGATTTACTGTACTACTGATTTCTTTGAAAGAGGGACAGAAAAATCATACATTCAGAAACAATGGCCTAAGCAAATATTAGGGTTGTTGTACAATTCTTATTGATCTCTACCTCCACTCCATACAAAACTTAGCCTTAGTACAACTTTATTAAACCCATGGATTAAAGTGGATTGGATTTGCACAACTATAAGAAAAAATTTCCAAGGGTCAGTGATGTGATCCTGCCTTCCGCTTGCTGACACTTAAGGTAGCGTTCTGCATGCAGAAGGGCAATGCAGGGGCTGTGCACTCCCCATGCACGTAATGCATATAGGATTGGTAATTATGTATGCTAGTCTTAGATGTAAAGGTTAGCATATGTAATTTACCGTATTTTTCGGACCATAAGACGTACTTTTTCCCCCCAAAAAAGTGGGGGGGAAAGTGTGTGCGTCTTATGGTCCGAATACTTACCTTGATGTATGAGCAGGCCGGGACCCACTCCGCGGGGGGATGCGGTGCATCCAGGCACTCACCCCCCCGCTCCCTGACAGTCAGCAGTGTAATGAACGCTGCTGTGAAAGCAATGTAAGGTGCTCTCATCACTCTGATGCCTTACACCGCTTCACAGCGGCGTCCATTACCTTTGTTTCTGCTCTGCCTGTCCTGTGTGACAGTCCTGTGTGACAGGCAGAGCAGTGCAGCAGCTCCTCCCCCTGACGCTGGAGTGACCTGAGGTCACATCAGCGTCAAAGAAGCCCGCAGAGGAGAAGCAGGAGACGGCAGAACGGGGACTACAGTGCAAGTAAGTATTTTTTAAGTATTTTGTACTGTAGCTGGGTGCTGGACATGATGGGTGATGCTGGGTGCAGGACATGATGGGTGATGCTGGGTGCTGGACATGATGGGGGCTGATAGGTGCTGGTAGGTGCTGGACATGATGGGTGCTGGACATGATGGGGTCTGATAGGTTCTGGACATGATGGGGTCTGATAGGTGCTGGACATGATGGGGGATGGTAGGTGCTGGACATGATGGGTGCTGGACATGATGGGGGCTGATGGGTGCAGGACATGATTGGGGCTGATGGGTGCAGGACATGATGGGGTCTGATGGGTGCAGGACATGATGAAGGCTGATGGGTGCAGGACATGATGGGTCTGATGGGTGCAGGACATGATGGGGACTGATGGGTGCAGGACATGATTGGGGCTGATGGGTGCAGGACATGATGGGTGCAGGACATGATGGGGGCTGATGGGTGCAAGACATGATGGGGATGATGGGTGCAGGACATGATGGGGGCTGGACACTATTTGCTTCAAAATATTTTTTTTCCTCTTTTCCTCCTCTAAAAACTAGGTGCGTCTTATGGTCAGGTGCGTCTTATGGTCCGAAAAATACGGTAATCTTAATACTGTAATTAGCTCAAAGAGAGTATCTTTGTAGGAGCTAAGACTAGAGAACAAATGTTATGCTGAATCAGGCTGAAAAAGCTGCATGAAGGTCTTTCAAGATCATTTTCCATTACTTCTTATGGAACCATAAGGCAGAAAACTACAAATGATTAATAAGCAATATTTTAAACTCTTACAAGATCATGGGATGCAACATGTCTTTGAAAGTCCATTTCTTGAATTTGCACCTATAATTCTTCCAGTTAACCTTGGGAAATTGACTGGAAGCAATGGATTTGGCAAATGGATCCACCAGGATACTTCCATAAAAGAAAAGCAGTGTAAGGCAATTGAAGGGCAAGTATGCTTGCTGACTACAGTTGGACCCTCAAAAGGGAAGATCCTGTGGCAAAAGTAACCAGGAAATACTATCCATCAACTTTTTAAATGTGTTAATAGTTTACTACGCCTGCATTATTAGTAATGTTATAAACTTTAATGTTGTACTCAAAATTATTACGTGATAGAGATATTCTAAAACAATGTTTAAATTCAGAACACTGGGCTATATTATAACAGTTTTTAATGTTTTTCTTTATTTTTAGAAGTAAAAAAAAACCCACTTTTTTTTACTTTTTTTTTTTTTTTACATGGCCGCATCCACCGTCATTCCAGCGGTCTCCCCACACATACCCCGCTTTTTCTCCCCCTAATAACGGCTATTAGGGGGAGAAAAAGGGGGGGAATATGGGGAGATTGCTGGGATGAAGTCTCTAATGCCATCCTCAGATGGTATTATTTTTTCCTTCACTGCCGAATCAGAATTTCGGCAGTGAGGGATAGTAACTTGTAGTTAGTGCTGGCACCCGTTAAGATCAACGGGCCAGCAAATCTTTATGAAGTGTTTGTGCATCGCCATGGAAACAGCAGATTTCCATGGCCAATGCACATTAGTAAATTTTAAACTGTTAATTTTCAAGTGATAAAGAGCGTTTTAGTGTTAAAACACCCATTATCACCTGAAAATTTAGAAAGTAAATGGAGCCCATTGTATTCACTTGTATTCACTCTTGTGACAAAAAGCAAAAAAAAATTTGTTGACCAGTATAATCATAAAGGAAATTTGAAGAGTTACTTCAAAAAGCAATTCAGTTTCAGTATTGGCATGCTGTGCCTTATAGTACCATAATCAGCAGCATGCTAATGGTTAATAGCATGCCACCGCATATACAATTGCCCCTGTAAATATAAAATACATACTATGCTCCATTCATGTTTCTAAACATAATATGCCCCAATACATATAAATAAATAATTATTGCTCTGATCCATAAAAATAAGTAAATAATGTCCCAATACATATTAATAACTAAATGCTTCCCAGATCCATATAAATTAATACATGCTGGCCCAATATATATATAAATAAGTAAATGCTGTCCCGATCCATATTAATAACTAAATGCTGTCCCGATCCATATTAATAACTAAATGCTGCCCCAATATATATTAATAAATAAATGATGCCCCCAATCCATATAAATCAATAAATGCTGGGCCAATATATATTAATAAATAAATGCTGTCAATATACATATAAATTAATAAATGCTGACCCAATATATATTAATAAATAAATGCTTCCCCCAATCCATATAATGCTGTCCCAATATATATTAATAAATAAATGCTGCCCCGATATATATATAAAGCAATAAATGCTGTCCCAATATATATATTGATAAATAAATGCTGCCCCGATATATATAAAGCAATAAATTCTGGCCCAATATATATTAATAAATAAATGCTGCCCCCAATCCATATAAATCAATAAATACTGGCCCAATATATATTAATAAATAAATGCTGCCCCGTTATATATAAAGCAATAAATGCTGGCCCAATATATATTAATAAATGCTGCCCCCAATCCAAATAAATCAATAAATACTGGCCCAATACATATTAATAAATAAATGCTGCCCCTGTTACACGTTGTCAGGGTAACTCTGACAGCATTTAACCTTATGCTTTACATGATGGTCTTTAGGACCTAGCATCCTGGACTTCACTGTTGCTGGGGGTGTGTTTCATTACAGGCTCTTATTGGGGGCAGGACGTTTAAATAGCTTTCCCCATGTGTCTCTCACTGCCAGTGATAGCGTCTGGTTTCCTGCGTCTAGCCTGCTGTTGGAATTGTGTGCCTCGTGTGCCTTGTGTACCCTTACCTTTTCCCGGTCCTTGTGGTGTCCTTTTTGTCTGCCTGTGTGTTGCATGTGCTGGCGGTGTCTCACTTCGGTGAGGGCTGTCAGCCTCACTCTCTGTCTTTCGGTGTTTGAGTCGCGGTTTCCCGACTCCAGCGCCATTCTGTGTTTACCATCTGCCAGAGTGTGTGTGCTGTGTGTAGAGTTTATTCCAGCAGCTCTCAGTATTTTTAGCCTCATTCTGTGTTGTCATCTGCCAGAGTGTGTGTGTGCAGTGTTTAGTTCACTCCAGCAACTCTCAGTCTATCCATCCCCATTATGTGTTTGTCAACTGCCAGAGTGTGCATGCTGTGTCTTGATTGTACCCCAGTAGCTCCCCAGCTACATTCTCTGCTCCCCTGTGGGGGTCTATCTTGCTCAGGTTTTAACATTAAGAATGGCCAGTCATTCTGCTCTTCAGCCTCTCTCCCTGTACCTGTTACTCATCTCCGTTCTCTGTCCTGTCAGTACACTTCCTGTATGTCTGGCACTACTCAGAGCATACCTATAGGGAGGTCTACTCCATCCTGTTTGTCAGTAGTCCCCCTCATCCTTCTTATCACTCATCTCTGGTTTCCACTATATCAGTACGTGTGTTGTACACCTGGGTTCCTGCTCCTGTTAGCGGCCTGCCAAGTAACTCCAGGGACTGTCACCGGGGGCTGCAACCTGCTGGGATCCTTGGAGCCCAGACTATCATCATCATTAGGGACTCTAGCGAAGACTGGATCCCAGCTATACTCTGCGCCCTGGTGTAGTACCTGGGTGCCCGTAACACCCCCTATATATATAAAGCAATAAATGCTGGTCCAATATATATTAATAAATAAATGCTGCCCCAATCCATATAAATCACTAAATGCTAGCCAAATATATATTAATAACCAAATGCTGCCCCATCCATATAAATCAATATATGGTGGCCCAATATATATTAATAACCAAATGCTGCCCCAATATATATTAAAAAAGAGAACAAAAAGCCTTTTGGCGCTGATAGGAGGAAGCAGCTGTATGGGAGATTTTACTACTCTTCGTTTAAGAAAAAAAGTAATAAAATACAACAATGTGTATAAACAGCACTGATATTATATTTAAAAAGTATATATGTTCAATGATTGGTTCTGATAAACAACATATAAACGGCAAGTTGATATCAATAAATTTATTGAAAACATTAAAAACACATAAATGGAGCTAAACAATGCAGATAGCAGCTCCATGTGTGCATCCTCTTACACGTTTCATCTGACCAGCAGCCTTTTTCAAAGCAGACTTTTCAAAAAGTCTGACGATCAGACGAAACACGTAAGAGGATGCACACGTGGAGCTACTATCTGCACCATTATATCTGAGGTTATTACAGAGGTATTGATTCACAGAGATTGGAGTTTGTGGTGTGGACATTGTAGGAGACTTGCTCATTACTTTGGAACTTTGGAGGGTGGCCACTCATTGTGCATTTATTTTGATCCAGTTGAAGGCACTAGTGGCATATTCATTGCCCTATTATGCACAGACACTTTGCTGATTTATTTTGATTTTGAATATATCAATTGCCTATTATTGTCCATAATACATCACCTTCCACCTCCGATTTGCATTGGAATTAAAAGTAAATACAATTGACATCTTTGGAGCTTAGGCTCTGTATTCCTCCTAATTCCTGGAAATATTTGGTGCATTTGAATTGCTAAATTGTTTAGCTTCATTTATTGATTAATATACATGAGGACAGCATTTAGTTATTAATATATATTAAGCCACCATTTATTTATTAATATGGATTAGGGCAGCATTTATTTATTAATATATATTGAGCCAGAATTTATTGATTAATATACAGGTGAAACTTGAAAAATTAGAATATCGTTCAAAAGTTCATTTATTTCAGTAATTCAACTTAAAAGGTGAAACTAATATATTATATAGACTCATTACATGCAAAGTGAGATATTTCAAGCCTTTATTTGTA
>WWET01003614.1:65205-76814 GCA_011038615.1 Limnodynastes dumerilii
CAAAAGTGAAATTTCTCAAAATTAGAATATTACATGAAATATATATATAAAAAAAGGTTTTTAAATACAGAAATGACAGCCCTCTGAAAAATATAATCATGCATTTGTACTCAATACTTGGTTTGGGCCCCTTTTGCATGAATTACTGCCTCAATATGGCATGGCATGGATGCGATCAGCATTCTTTCACCAGACTATGGGACCTTGGTTTCCAAATGAGATGCAAAATTTGCTCTCATCAGAAAAGAGGACTTTGGACCACTGAGCAACAGACCAGTTCCTTCTTTCTTTAGCCCGTGCTTCTGACGTTGTTTGTTGTTCAGGAGCTGCTTGACAAGAGGAATACAACATTTAAAGCCCATGTCCAGGATCTGTCTGGGTGTGGTGGCTCTAGATGCACTAACTCCAGCTTCAGTCCACTCCTTGTGCAGCTCCCCTATACTTTTGAATGGCCTTTTCCTGACAATCCTCTCCAGGCTGCAATCATCCCTGCTGCTTGTTCACCTTTTTCTTCCACACTTTTCCCTTCCACTTAACTTTCTATTAATGTACTTTGATACAGCACTTTGAGAACAGCCAACTTCTTTTGCAAATTCCTTTTGAGGCTTTCCTCCTTGTGGAGGGTGTCATGATGGTTTCCTGCACAACTGTCAAGTCAGCAGTGTTCCCCATGACTGTGAATTCTACTGATTCAGACTGAGAGACCATTTAAAGGATCAAGAACCCTTTGCAGGTGTTTTGGAATAATTTGCTGATTAGACTGTGACACTTTGAGCCTACAATATTGAACCTTTTCACATTATTCTAATTTTGTGAGATTTTGATTTTGGGGTTTTCATAAACTCTAAGCCATAATCATAAAAATTAATACAAATAAAGGCTTGAAATATCTCACTTTGCATCTAGTGAGTCTATATAATATATTAGTTTCACCTTTTAAGTTGAATTACTTAAATAAATTAATTTTTTAACGATATTCACATTTTTTGAGTTTCACCCGTATCAGGGGAGCATTTAGTTATTACTATATATTTAGCCAGCATTTTTTTTATTTTTTATGAATCAGGGCAGTATTTCTTTATTAATATATTTTGGGCCAGCATTTATTGATTTATATGGATCAGGGAAGCATTTATTTATTTATTAATATATATTAGGCCAGCTTTTATTGTTCAATATATTTTGGGCATCATTTATTAAACATACATAGACAGATAAGAGCCACATGGCCCATCCCAGTTGCCCAGTTGTTTATTTAAAACTATACTGAGCCTAGACCCTATTTAGGATATCTTTATATTTATCTCAAGCATGTTTAAATTGTTCTACTGTGTTAGCCTCAATAACCTCAGATGGGAGGCTATTACATTTATTTATCACCCTTTCAGTGAAGTGATTTATACACACATTTTCTCTGAATCTACCACCTTCAGGTTTAAATGCATGTCACAGTGTTTGAAAAATGCTATTCTCCTCTAGTCGTTCACAACCCTTGATATATTTGAAAGCTGCTATCATATCTCCCCTCTCCCTTTTTTGCTCCAAGCTATACATATTTAGTTCCTCTAGCCTTTGGTATGTTTTGTGACAAAGGCCATGTACCATTTTAGTTGGTCTATTTTTGCACAGTTTCTAACGTATTAATGTCGTTCTGGAGATATGGCTTCCAGAACTGAACATAGTATTCTAGGTGAGGTCGTACCAATGATCTATAAAGTGGCATCACTACTTCTCTCTTTCTGCTTCTATTTCTTCTCCCTATGCAACCAACCACCTGGCGTGCCTTTCTCATTGCTTTGTTACAATGCTTGGCTACCTTTAAGTCACATGAAATAATTACTCCTAGATCCCATTCCTCCTCAGTAGTTTCTTTTGTAGTTCCATTAAGAATATATTGAGCTTTTGTTTTTTTATGGTTACCTTACCATCCCCAGAAGGGATTCTATTTACTACAACCCTCTGCTGTCTATCCTGTCACCAAGATTGTATCCATGGAACTATTTTTAAGTCTAATCCCAAAGTTTTAAGTTTGGCACAGTGTCAAAAGCCTTACTAAAATCTAGATAAGCTATGTCTACAGCTCCCCCTTTATCCAATACTGACCCAGTCAAAAAAACAAACAAACATTTATTTGAAATGATCTTCCTCCAGTGAATCCATGCTGCTTGGGATCCTGTAAGTTACTAGATTTAAGATACTGAGTAATTTGTTCCTTTAACATTGTTTCCATGCGTATCTGCCTGTCTTCTGCATGTTATCTTTAAAGACAGCATGGAATAGTCCTAAATTTTATATGTAAGACTGTCGGTAGTTTGCCACTTCTTCCCTACTGCCACTTTTATGCAGAGGGACTACATTTGCTATTTTCCAGTCCTCTGGAATCACCCCAGTTATTAGTGACTGGTTGAATAATTCAGTTAATGGTTTTTCCAGCACCTCTCTAAGCTTTTTTAGTATCCTAGGATGTATCCTATCTGGCCCCATTGATTTGTCAACTTTCAGCTTTGACAGTTCTTTTAATACTTGCTCCTCAGTGAAAACAGTAATAAGAGCCTCCTTTGTATTAATAATCTTCCCATTTAAAAGTGGTCCCTATCCCTCTCTTTCTATTGTGAATACAGAACAGAAATACTTGTTAAGATGATCAGTCACAGTCCTTTCCACCCTCAACAAGACCCCACTCTCAGTTTTGAGCCTTACTATACCCTCTATTGTTTTTCACCTTTCATTTATATACTGAAAAAAGCTTTTGTCCCCTTTTTGTACTAAGTGGCCAGTTTTTTCTCAGTTTGGGGCTGATTCAGAGATGCGATTTCCACGGCACTTAGGTGCGTATATTTAAGATCCTAGAAAATTCGCAAAACTGCGCATGCGTAGTAATAGTGCAACGCCGTTAACGTAGCGGTTAGGAGCGTAAGTTCGCTAAGAGCGTAAGTTTGAATCGCACGCAAGCACTTAAGATCTTAAGTGCAGCGAATCTTTAAGATCTTAAGGATTTGCATGGAAATGGGTGGGGGGAGGCAGGGAAATGAGGGAAAGTGGGCGAGGACTGACACTTAGGATCTTAAATGAACGCTCCCACGTCACTTAAGATCCCAAATGACAGCATATAGTTAAGGCAAGTCAATGGTGGTCTAAGTTTAAGATCCACCGCTGTTTGCAAGGGGAGTGTCTGGTTTTGCAGTGGGCTGAAACCTGCTAAGATCTTAGCAAAGGTGCGTATATTTGCGATCTTTTCGCAATCGCATCTCTGAATCAGCCCCTTTGTGCCTTTGCTGCCCTGAGAACCTTTTTAGCCTCCTTTTGCTTTGCAAAATACTCCTCCCTGTCATCATTACTTTGAGTTTGCTTATAATTCCAAAAGGCCATCCTATTTGATTTCACGATACTTGCTACTTTTTTGTAAACCACATTGACTTTTTTTTCTGGGGTTTTTCCTAATATTTCTTATACAAAGGTCTGTTGCTGTTAATAATGCATTTTTTTTATTTCTCCACTGTTCCTGTACTAATTTCATGTGCCTCCACTCGGCAAAATAATCATTTACACATTTCCCCATTCTCACAAATCCACCATCCTAAAATATTGCACCCTTGTCTTTGTGTGGTACGTGTCTCTCCCAGTCATTTTACTAAACCATACTGCTTGATGATCACTGGATCCAAGGTTCTCACTCATGCTTACTTCTGAGATTCTGTCACCATTTGTAAGTACCAAATCTAAGATGACCTCTTTGCTAGTGGGCTCTCTCACTAGTTGCTTAAGGGACTTAGTGAAATTAAATGTCCCTAATTCGAGTGGAGCTTGCTGATGACTCACCCCAGTTTATATCAGGTATATTAAAATCTCCCATGATTATTACTTCCCTTTTTAATGCCATTTTAGCAATGTCATGCAATAGGACATTGGGGTAGATCCTGAACTACGTGTGTGCGTACGTATTTTAGCGGTGCGGATTTTCGTACACATAAGGTCAATACACTCCCCACGGCACACCCCTTGCACGGACGTATTTTCTCAATTTACGCGACCAAAACCCTACCTTAACTTTTCCTAACATAACAGAATACGTCCGCTAACGGGCGTACAGACTACGTGAACGTATGCAGCTTAGCACGCCCATACTGTACACTTTAAATACCACCCCCCGCCTACTTCACGTAAAACGCACGTATTAATCACTAACGTAAATGTGGCACGCCCACACGTAAGTATTTACGTTAGCAATACGTGAATTAACCATACGTTTGAAAATACGCTACGTGAATGTGCGTATTTTCTGCGGTGCGCATGCGCAGTGCGTACAAATCTGCGAATTTACGTGTCCACCACACGGAAATTCACGGAAATGCGTAGTTCAGGATCTGCCCCATTGTCTATTTCCTCATTTTGTCCTGGTGGCCTATATATCACTCCAGTACGAAGAATAACCTGCTGGGTTTCTATGGTTACCCAAAGTACCTCAGTTTTTTTGCCATTTCTCTCTATTAAAGTTGAATTTAACCCTTCCTTTACATACATTGCTATGTTTCCCCCTAATTTTTCCTACTCTATCCTTCCTAAATAAATTATATACTGGTTGTTACAGGTACCAGGTACCACACCAGGGCACGGAGTCTAGCTGGGATCCGGTCTTTACTAGAGCCTCTGATGGTGAGGATAATCTGGGCTGCAAGCGCCCCAGCAGGTCATGGCCCCCGGGACAGTCCCTGGAGTAACTTGGCAGGCTGCTAACAGAAGCAGGAACTCAGGCATACAACACACGTTATGATATAGTAGGAACCAGAGATGGGTGATTAGAATGAAGAGGGGAACTACAGATAAACAGAATGGAGTAGACCTCCCTATTGGTTTGTTCTGAGTAGGGCCAGACATACAGTAAGTGTACCGACAGGGCAGAGAGCAGAGTTGGCTAACAGGTACAGGGAGAGAGGCTAAATAGCCATACAGGAAGGACTAGCCTATCCTAATGTTAAGACCTGAGCAAGACAGACCCCCAAAGGTGAGAGGGAGCTGAGAAAGTAGCTGAGATTCTGGGAGCTACTGGGGTATACAGGATACATAGCACACACACTCTGACAGGTGGTAGATTAAGAGTGGAGCTAGGGATACAGAGGGCTATTGGAGTTAGCCCTAAACACAGCACACACACTTCTGACAGGTGTTAAACACAGAATGGAGCTGGAGATACAGAGAGCTGCTAGAGTTAGCTCTAAACATAGCACACAAACTATGGCAGATAATAAACACAGACTGGAGCTGCATATACTGAGAGTTGCTGGAGTGAACTCTAAACACAGCACACACACTCTGGCAGATGACAAACACAAAATGAAGCTGGAGAATACTGAGAGCTTCTGAAGTAAGCTCAATGCACAGCACACACACTCTGGCAGATGGTAAACACAGAATGGAGCTGGAGATACAGAGAGCTGCTGGAGTAAGCTCAATACACAGCACACACACTCTGGCAGATGGTAAACACAGAATGGCACTGGAGTCAGGAAACCGCGACTTAAACACCAAGAGACAGAGAGTGAGGCTTACAGCCCTCACCGAAGTGAGACACCACCAGTGCACGCAACACACAGGCGGACAAACAGGACACCACGAGGACTGGGAGAAGGTAAGGGTACATGAGGCACACGATTCAAACAGCAGGCTAGACGCAGGAAACCAGACGCTATCACCAGCGGTGAGAGACACATGGGGAAAGCTATTTAAACTTCCTGCCCCCAATTTAGAGCCTGTAATGAAACACACCCCCAGCAACAGTAAAGTCTGGGATGCTAGGTCCTAAGACCATTATGTAAAGCAGAAGGTTAAATGATGTCAGTTACCCTGACAGCGTGTAACACTTGTTCCAAGTCATGCTTTTCATTGCACCAGGATTCTGTGATTCCCACAATATCCAGATTATCATATGCCATTATTGCAATTAGTTCAGGGATTTTATTTCCTAAGCATCTAGCATCTGCACACATTGCTCTGAGAGATTGCATTATGAATCTCCTATTCTTCCGTTTATTAATATTGCTAGATATGTTTATATTGCTTTTTCTGTATTTCTTTCCCTTAGTTGCTGTGGCTATGCTATATGTCATTATTGATTGGCCACACAACACTTATTGGTTAAGGGGGCAGCTATTTTCATTATTTGTATCACAGCCCTCCTCTCCTAGTTTAAATGGTTTCTAGCAAAGCATTCAAACTGGTCACTTAGAATATCTGATCCCACAGATAATGGGTGCAAGCCATTCCTTTTATACAGGTTTCTGTTTTGCAAGATGGCATAGCTATGCTTTATGAACCCAAATCCTTCCTCATGACACCAATTCCTAAGCCACAGATTGAAACCACTGATACACATTATTCTACCTTCTTTAAATCTGTGTACTGGCAGCACGTCAGAAAAAGTAACAGAATTTGCCACCTGCTTAAGAGCATTTCCCAACTTTCTAAATTCATCTATAACAGCCACAACTCCAGCATCATTTGTCCCAAGGTGAATAATGACATCAACCTCCCTTTCCTTGCTCACTGTCTTTATAATATTTAAAATGCACTTTTTAACCCGTGGAACTTTAGCTCCAGGCAAGCACTTCACCTGCTTCCTAATTTCAGAACCTCTTTCCAGCTGGATACCCCTAACAATAGAATCCCCCACAAGAATGTAATCCTTCTCAGGGATTCCTTTTTCCTGTTATCGGGTTACCTCAACACCTCATGCTCTACATTACCTGCTGTAAAACACTCCAGATCTCCAAGTGCTGCATATGAGTTTTGCAAGGGCACAGCTTGTGCAATGTGTCCTTGTGCAACTGGAACCTTCTTACCAGCATTCTTCACCATAGTCAACCCAGTACACCTACTGGGAACTTTTGAGGCAATAGTGGCATCAAAGATACAGATATGCTGCATATCTTACCATGCAATCTAGCGATCTCATCCCGCAAAAAATATATATTTTTTTTTTACAAATTGAACAACACCTATATTGGGCCAGCATTTATTTATTAATATGGATCAGGGTAGCATTTATTTGAGGAACAAAAGAGGTCCGGCGCTCCAAACATACATTAAATAACACTGTGTTAGCACATAAATAAAAAGGAGGTTTAGTTCACAATATAGCTATATTGGGTTAAGCTCACCTGCCCAGCGTCAAGGCACCTTCTGTAGGTGAGTCACTATCCATTTGCTATATGTGTACACAGGAGGTCTCTGTTTAGACACTACCTGCATTTGAATAGCCTGCAGCGGCCATGTTTGGGGAGTAATCTCTTTGGGTTATTGGTAATACATTTGTCTTACATTATAATCCAATCTGTCCCTCTGCTTTTAACAAATTACACCCCTAACTTTCTTCAGTAACCTATGATATAGTAGCATAGTCCCTTATTTTTTGCATTTAAACGGCTGATCTTTGCAGCTAAACATTTGCTCAATATCTGCAATACAAATATTAAACCTGTAGGTGGTGCTATAATGACATTATAGTTTATTCGGTTATTAGTTTATATTGTGAATATATACTTGTATTACATTATTAATTGGAAATGTTTTTTTTTTAAACTTTTCATCATGCTGAAAAATATTACAGGCATCACTTTTATAGCCAGTTTTGTGCAAACAGGAAATCCCAGCGTTGCCTCTTTTCCATGGTAAAATTATACACTGTCTGCTCCGTTTCACCAAAAATTTAGAGGAGTTGACTTGGATTGGAAAGAAGAATATAAGCTCTTCTATATTTAGCATGCTTTTGATCTATTTTACAGTAATTATGACCCAAACTGAAGCTTCAGCTGGATTTCATGAAAGTAAGGGAGTTAGTGGAAATCAGACTCTGATGGAAGAGATAAACCTTCATAATAAAGTAGTAGGTAAAAATCACTGTAAGGTACTAAAAGATGTGATGAGAGGGAGTACTAATTACCTGAGCCTGGACCTTAGAAAAAACAAATGTGTGTATATATATATATATATATATATATATATATGTATATATATTAACCCAATATAGCTATATCGTGAACTCAAACTCTTTTTATTTATGTGCTGAAACATAGTGTTATTTAATGTATGTTTGGAGCGCCGGACCTCCTTTGTTCCTTGTATTTACATAGTGGTCACTTTGGTCCTTGGCTGCACCCCTATATTTATATATACACTTGCACATATTTAATTTGTTGGATAGAAGCACAGCTATTTTTCTTGCTACTGTTTAGCATTTATTTCTTAATATATATTGGGCCAGCATTTATTTAGTAATATGGATCGGGTCAGCATTTATTTCTTAATATATATTGGGCCATCATTTATTGATTTTTATGGATTTATATGGGGCAGCAATTAGTTATTAATATGGATCGGGGCAACATTTCATTATTTATATGTATTGGGGCATTCATTATTTATTATTATGTACAGGGGCGTGTTATGTTTTGTAATATGTATGGGGGCATAGTAGGTATTCACTATTTACCGGGGCACATAATGTATGTGGCATCACACCATTATCCCTTGACATGCTGCCGCTTATGGTACTAGAAGGCACAGCATGCCCTGAAACACAGGGACATGCTGTGCCTTCTAGTACTATATGCTAAGGATTAATATGCTGTGGTATGCATTTTTTACTTATAATGGTGGCCATATGTACATAGGGATATAAACTATGGTGAGTTTAACATAAACTACAGCAAATTTAGCAAAACTCGCCAAAGTTTAACATAAACTTCCTGTAGTTTAATTGCGGGACATCACTGTAGTTTGTAAATTGTTAGAAAAACTTGCATTGTAAATACGGGAATTTTTAAAAAAAAACTACAAATGACAGCGATGTCTGTCGACATAACTCACCCCTTAATAAATCTAACCCCAGATGTTCTGTATGGCCGCAGGCAGACTTGGTTGTAAAACTTAAGGTAGCAATCAACAGCGGGAAGTGCAGGGTGCAATGCTATGTACCTCCGCAAGCACGTAAGGGGTCTGGATCTAGGCCATTGTTTCCAAATGATTATTATATGGCTTGTCAAGGAGCAAATATTTTGTGGTTTTTGGGCCTGATCTTGAGCTACACTGTGCCATTTTGCATATTAACAGCCAGCGTAGCTACTATGCACTACCCTTGACACTCCCCTTGTCATGGCGTAAGTACACTCAGTTACGCTGACTGAAGACTACCCTAACTTCAGCAGGCGTAACCGAGTGTACTTACGCCAGGACAAAAGCGTAATGGCTCTAACCCTGCCCCTCCAAGCTAATTTCCATCCCTCCCCCACCTACCTTCCATAACTACAGCGTAGTTACGGAGCTGCCCACCCCTTATGGATGCCATATCCTGCACACAGATAATCAATGACTATGCCGGGCAACATCTGCCAGGTGCATGTGCAAATCGGCAAAACTGCCAATCTTATGCATCCGCCCTCCGTATTTGCGTAGGTCTGGATCAGACCATTTGTTACTAACTCTGATTTAACCCTGGTTCTGCTAAAAAAATATATATATTTATATTTAAAAATGATATGCATATCCACTCGAAAACCGATTCATTACTTGCAATGTCACAGGAATCAGCAATGGCAGCAGCAGGCCAATGCAGTGCGCCAGCAAGCCTCTTACATGATAAGTGCTGGATCTGCCCCCTCCTCCACTTATAACTCACACTGTAACTTATTTCTGCCCATTCGTTACATAGCACAACAGAAATATATGTGCATCTATATTCAAATCTACCACCCACTTGCTGAGTGCAGTAAGTAAATTATGTGACATAGTGCAGGGCATTAAACATAAAGACTGCTACAACCCCTCAAAAGATTATATAAATTTATTAGTATAAGTAAGTTAGTAAGAGTGATATCAAACTTAATATTTACATCTTTCCTTCTAACTCCAAGCACACCCAGCCCAATACTAGGAGGTAACATGGCTGAAGCCATGTTACCTCCTAGAAGCAGCTCCTCTCATGTGAAGCCTAAGTAAACCCAGAGCTGTCAGTTAACACATGCAACACTATGAAATTTCCTATTTTTATATTGGGACATACAGTTCATCCGGAAAGTATTCACTTTTTCCACATTTTGTTATGTTACAGCCTTATTTCAAAATGGAATAAATTCATTTTTTCCATCAAAATTCTACAGACAGTGGCCCAGAACCAGACCTATGTTTCCATTCCGTTTCAACGCATAGCGTATTTATGCAGGCATATTTACCATGCACTCCCCTAAGCACTCCCATCAGCCGTACGTACTTTTGCCATTTTACGCTTGCCAAACCCTACCTTAACTTTTCAATGCATAACTACTGACATACGTAAAGGCTTCATGTACGTATGTGCCTTAGCATGTGCACACTGTACAATTTAAATGCCTCACTCCGCCTCCAAAGCGTAATTCCGGGTGCCATAAGATTGACCCGCCCCTTTGTACGTATTTACACCGATGGTACGCAGATGGTAAGTACGTTCAGAGCTACATGGCATAACATCTGCCCCGTGCATGCACAGAACGTACAAACAGCCAAAATTATGCAGCTAGCATAAATTTGCTGTCGTACTTAGGTCAGGATCAACCCTAATACCCCATAATGACAAAGTGAAAAAGTTTTTGGGAGATTTTTGCTAATTTATTAAAAATAAAAAAAACAAGAAATGACATGTACATAAGTATTCATAGCCTTTGCCATGAAGCTCAAAATTGTACTCTGGTGCATCCTGTTTCCACTGACCATCCTTGAGATGTTCCTACACCTTAATTGGCTTCCATCTGTGGTAAATTCTGTTGATTGTACATGACTTGGAAAGGCACACACCTGTCTATATAAGGTCCCACACTTGATAGTGCATGTCAGAGCACAAACCAAGCATGAAGTCAAAAGGAATTGTCTGTAGACCTCAGAGACAGGATTGTCTCAAGGCACAAATCTGGGGAAGGGTACAGAAAAATATCTGCTGCTTTGAAGGTCCCAATGAGCACAGTGGCCTCCATCATCCGTAAACGGAAGAAGTTCAGAACCACCAGGACTTCCTAGAGCTGGCCGGCCGTCTAAACTGAGCAATCAGGGGAGAAGGGCCCTAGTCAGAGAGGTCAGGTCACTCTGTCAGAGCTACAGCATTCCTCTGTGGAGAGAGGAGAACCTTCCAGAAGGACAACCATCTCTGCAGCAATCCACCAAACAGGCCTGTATGGTAGAGTGGCCAGACAGAAGCCACTCCTTAATAAAAAGCACATGGCAACCCACCTGGAGTTTGCCAAAATGCCCCTGAAGGACTCTCAGACCATGAGAAACAAACTTCTCTGGTCTGATGAGACAAAGGGCTCTATTTACAGAGTTCATTTTGGAGTGATAGGGGCAGTTTTCAATAGAAAACTGCCCTTATCGCTTCAAAATGACATTTCTCCTATTTAAAAACCCTGCATCGCCAGTGGAAACTATCGTTTCCATGACGATGCAGGACTCCTTCTCCTGCTATCACGGGCCCGTTCATGTGAACGGGCTCCCCCTGCACCGCATATTTACACAGCGGTGAAGGGGTGGTGAAGCGGAGTTTCTAACTCCGCTCACCATGAAAATCTAACGCCAGCTCAGGCTGGCGTTAG
>WWET01003614.1:77163-89205 GCA_011038615.1 Limnodynastes dumerilii
ATTGGACCAGAGAGGGGTGAGTGACAGGAATCAAACTGATTCCTGATTTCTTTTTTTTTTTTTTTTATTCTTAGCGATCCCCTGAACCATCAATGTTTCCCCCCTTTTATCCACTGAAGCACCAATGACAAGAGGAGATTCAGACCTATATAAAATGATTATATATACGGTATATATATAATCATTTTATATATATTTTATATAGGTCTGAATCTCCTTTTGTCATTGGTGTTTCAGTGGATAAAAAGGGGGGAAACATTGGTGGTTCAGAGGGATCGCTAAGAATAAAAAAAAAGGCATTAAGGAATCAGCTTGATTCCTTATGCCACCGCTCCGTAACGGGTAACCATTGCGCATGCGCCGTGCGTGTACGGCGCATGCGCGACTATTTTACTGCATCGTCGGCGTTTCACATACGAGTGAAGCGCCGGGGATGCAGTGGAAACACTCACCGGACATCGTGAGTCTTCACGATGAAGGTGAGTGTTTATAAATCTGGGGAGTGAAGTGTCCAGGCTCGCTGCGATGATAAGCGAGCCTGGATCACTATCACTCCCCAGATTTATGTGGTGTCTGTAAATAGAGCCCAAAGGTTGAACTCTTTGATGTGCATGCCAGGCATTATGTTTGGTGGAAACATCACCAAGCCAATACTATCCCTACAGTGAAGCATGGTGGTGGCTGCAACACGCTGTGGGGATGTTTTTCAGCAGCAGAAACTGGGAGACTAGTCAGGAAAGAGGGAAAGATGAATGCAACAATGTACAGAGACATCCTGGATGAAAACCTGCTCCAGAGCGCTCTTGACCTCAGACTGGGGCGACGGTTCATCTTTTAGCAGGACAACAACACTAAGCATGGTTCACCCTGTAAGAATAACACTAGCAGGGTGTATTTCTATGTGTGCACTTTTCCCCAGCTGTCAGTAATCAACCCTGGAGGTGTCAGGTTCTCATTGCTGATTGGGGGAGTTCCCTTTAAATAGCCTCTGCTCAGTTCCACAGGTGTCGGTTATAGCGTCTGGTTTCCTGATCGTGCTTGCTGACTGTCTGAGTGCCATGTATTGCTTTTGCATACTCCTGATACCCTGTGTTCCTGGTGTGTACCCCCTTGCTTTCCTGATACCCTCTGTTATTGTTGTTGACCCCCTGTGTGGTGAGGTGCGCGGCGAGAGTAGTCTGCTACTTCCGCTGGCGGCCTCAGCCCCGGACAGGTCCCGGTCTCTACCCCACTCCTGAGTGGTGCGTGCATGTGTTTACCATCTCACATTGCTCCGTCCTGTCGGGTTAGTGTTTGATCTGCCACCATGTGTTGTGTGCGTTACCTGCTTTTGCCATCTAGCAGTGTGTGGATCTCATAGTTAGTTCTCCTGTGTTTAACATCTCCTCGCAGCATTTGCCATCTTGCTCGGGTGTGTAGCCGCCAGTCTGTTGTACCACTGTGTAGTTGTTTATCTCCAGTGTGTTTTACTGTGCGTGTTTTCCACTGAGTGTGTGTGTCATCTCCAGTGTGTATTGAGCCGTTGCTCTGCTGTATATTCCAGCTTACATTGTTGTTATTGGTAGACTGTTACATCTGTCTTTACCTATTTTGTGCTTTTGTCCATCTTGTCAGAACAGTCCTTTATTCCATCCTGGGACTTGTAGTACACCAAGTTCTGCCTGTGTAGCAGTACCCTTGTTTGGTATACCTTCCTGATTAGGAGTGCAGCCTGTACCACCTCCAGTGCTAGTATCCTCCTCTTTCTATATTTCCCTGCATTGGGTTTATATTGGTATACTTATTTATTAAACATTGTTTACAAGGGTTTGTGTGTACATTCATTCTTGCTGTACTGTGTATGAGTGTTCCAGTATTTGCAATAAAAACCACATTACTATTTCTGAGAGTTTCAGTGTGTATTACTTACCTGTTATCCTATATGCAAGGGTTCCTGTGAGTACTTGGGTTCCTGTTAGCACTAACCACGCTGCAGTACCCCTCTGGGGCTATCGCCGGAGGTACAACCTGTCAGACCAGCAGCCCAGACTATCCTCACCACTAGAGGCTCTAGTGAACACCTGGTGCTGACATAGATTCCAGTCCCCCGATGAGAATCCCTTTGGCCTACTGTAACAAAGCACACAGCCAAGATATAAAAGGAGTGGATTCAGGACAACTCTGTGTGTGTCCTTGAGTGGCCCAGCTAGTGCCCAGACTTGAATCTGATTGAACGTCTCTGGAGAGATCTGAAAATGGCAGTGCACCAACGCTTTCCATCCAACCTGAGGGAGCTTGAGAGGTGCTGCAAAGAGGAATGGGCAATACTGCCAAAGATAGGTGTGCCAAGCTTGTGGCATCATATTCAAAAAGACTTGAGGCTGTAATTGCTGCCAAAGGTGCATCAACAAAGTATTGAGCAAAGGCTGAGAATACTTATACTCATGTGAGTTCTTGGTTTTTTGATATTTAGTAAATTAGCAAAAATCTCCCAAAAACTTTTTCACATTGGGCCTGATCCAGAACAACACTTGCAAGCGAATTTACGCATGGCGGAGACGTAAAATCGCCTTTTGGTAAGTACTGCGCATTCGCACCATAGAAAATACGCTCAGTAACGTAGCGTAATTGTGAACGTATGGGCCATTCACGTAAATATAACGCAAATACTTAGCCAATTTTACGTTTCACAAAAATACGTCTGAAATACGTTATGTAGGCGGGAGTTTGTATTTAAAGCGGATGACATCGGTTACGTGAAAGTGTACAGTATGGGCGTGCTTAGCTGCGTAAATTCGTGTTGCCCATACGTACGTGTGCGTATGACTGCGGTTGCGTTGGCAAAAGTTTGGAAGTAAAGTTAAGGTAGGGAAAGCGTATCTTGACAAAATACATACGTTCAAGGGTTGTGCCTAGCGGAGTGTATAGAACTTACGCGCACGAAAATACGCTACGCGAATAAACGTACGGCAAACGTAGTTTTGGATCTACCCCATTGTCATTATGGGGTGTTGTGTGTATAATTTTGAGGGAAAAATTTATTTATTCCATTATGGAATATGGCTGCAACATAACAAAATGTGGAAAAAGTGAAGTCCTGTAAATACTTTCCGGATGCAATGTATATTCCCAATCTGTAAAAAGATAAAACTGGAAAATCTTCACAAATTTCACCCCCAATTGCACTGAAAAAAACCTTTATCTACTTTGACCTATTTCAATTTTGACATTTTTAAAAATAATTTTTTGATATTATTTGGCAAGTGACATAAACAGATACCGTAATTTGCTAATACTTTAGAAGTCTTATTAATTATTGTGGTAGCTGCTCCAGCAGAAAGAGCCAAACACAACAACGTTGGATGAATGATGAATATGGCTCAGCATATCCATCCAGTAAATAATATAACTTGTGTGAGAAAACAGTTGCAGTTGCGTACTACTCCAGTGGGTGTGGGTCCCCGGTTAGAAAATCCCAATTTCGAAAATTCGAATTGCGAATTTTCTTTTGCGAATGCGAATTTTCTCCGAATTGCTAAAATTCGAAAAATGCATACACCGAAATGTTTCTATTTATACTAGTCTGAAATTCTAATTTTTCTAATTCGAAAGTCTGTATTTCGAATACAGCTATATTTAGAATAGTGTACATTTCGATACAGAGCAAAGTAGAATAATGGTCAATTTCGAAAATCTGCATTTCGAAAATCTTCTAGTAGAATACATGTATTTTGCGAAAAAATCGAATGCGAATCGTTCGCATACCGAATGAGCCGCAATGCGAATTTTTATGCGAAATTTTCGCAAACGGCAGCCGCAATGAGTTAGCTTTAGATTGTTGACAGGGATTAACTATACTTCCATATGAAGAGAGGGAGTGAGTGCTTTCATCTTCAAATCAAGCTTTTTGCTGTCAGTTTTAATTTAATTTCATTTAATTTAATTTAATTTCAATTAATTTAATATAATTTTATTTAATGTAATTTCACCTAATTAATTTCATTTGAGTGTATTTACTTCCAAATAAGGTGACCAGTGTAATAATTACAATGATTTCTATTTGTGCCTCCCACTTTTTAAGTGACCAGTAGTAATGGTCCATTGTGCCTGATCCAGAGGTACGATGTAGCGCTGAGCGTGCTAACGCTCTACGTTACATCGCTGCCTCCCCCTGGCACTCCCCCTGTGAGGGCATATGGCCCCTTCCTTACACCGGCTGAAGGCTACCCTAACTTCAGCCGGCGTAAGGAGGGGCCATACGCTCGCACAGGAGCGTATGGCCGCCTAGCCCCCCCCCCCCCCCCCCCCACTCACCCCCCCCCCCCCCCCCCCCCCACCAAATGTAGAAATAAAAGTATATTCTGAATAGGGAGTTATAGAGAAAATTCGAAAATAGAAATGTAGAAATAAAAGTATATTCTGAATAGGGAGTTATAGAGAAAATTCGAAAATAGAAATGTAGAAATAAAAGTATATTCTGAATAGGGAGTTATAGAGAAAATTCGAAAATAGAAATGTAGAAATAAAAGTATATTCTGAATAGGGAGTTATAGAGAAAATTCGAAAATAGAAATGTAGAAATAAAAGTATATTCTGAATAGGGAGTTATAGAGAAAATTCGAAAATAGAAATGTAGAAATAAAAGTATATTCTGAATAGGGAGTTATAGAGAAAATTCGAAAATAGAAATGTAGAAATAAAAGTATATTCTGAATAGGGAGTTATAGAGAAAATTCGAAAATAGAAATGTAGAAATAAAAGTATATTCTGAATAGGGAGTTATAGAGAAAATTCGAAAATAGAAATGTAGAAATAAAAGTATATTCTGAATAGGGAGTTATAGAGAAAATTCGAAAATAGAAATGTAGAAATAAAAGTATATTCTGAATAGGGAGTTATAGAGAAAATTCGAAAATAGAAATGTAGAAATAAAAGTATATTCTGAATAGGGAGTTATAGAGAAAATTCGAAAATAGAAATGTAGAAATAAAAGTATATTCTGAATAGGGAGTTATAGAGAAAATTCGAAAATAGAAATGTAGAAATAAAAGTATATTCTGAATAGGGAGTTATAGAGAAAATTCGAAAATAGAAATGTAGAAATAAAAGTATATTCTGAATAGGGAGTTATAGAGAAAATTCGAAAATAGAAATGTAGAAATAAAAGTATATTCTGAATAGGGAGTTATAGAGAAAATTCGAAAATAGAAATGTAGAAATAAAAGTATATTCTGAATAGGGAGTTATAGAGAAAATTCGAAAATAGAAATGTAGAAATAAAAGTATATTCTGAATAGGGAGTTATAGAGAAAATTCGAAAATAGAAATGTAGAAATAAAAGTATATTCTGAATAGGGAGTTATAGAGAAAATTCGAAAATAGAAATGTAGAAATAAAAGTATATTCTGAATAGGGAGTTATAGAGAAAATTCGAAAATAGAAATGTAGAAATAAAAGTATATTCTGAATAGGGAGTTATAGAGAAAATTCGAAAATAGAAATGTAGAAATAAAAGTATATTCTGAATAGGGAGTTATAGAGAAAATTCGAAAATAGAAATGTAGAAATAAAAGTATATTCTGAATAGGGAGTTATAGAGAAAATTCGAAAATAGAAATGTAGAAATAAAAGTATATTCTGAATAGGGAGTTATAGAGAAAATTCGAAAATAGAAATGTAGAAATAAAAGTATATTCTGAATAGGGAGTTATAGAGAAAATTCGAAAATAGAAATGTAGAAATAAAAGTATATTCTGAATAGGGAGTTATAGAGAAAATTCGAAAATAGAAATGTAGAAATAAAAGTATATTCTGAATAGGGAGTTATAGAGAAAATTCGAAAATAGAAATGTAGAAATAAAAGTATATTCTGAATAGGGAGTTATAGAGAAAATTCGAAAATAGAAATGTAGAAATAAAAGTATATTCTGAATAGGGAGTTATAGAGAAAATTCGAAAATAGAAATGTAGAAATAAAAGTATATTCTGAATAGGGAGTTATAGAGAAAATTCGAAAATAGAAATGTAGAAATAAAAGTATATTCTGAATAGGGAGTTATAGAGAAAATTCGAAAATAGAAATGTAGAAATAAAAGTATATTCTGAATAGGGAGTTATAGAGAAAATTCGAAAATAGAAATGTAGAAATAAAAGTATATTCTGAATAGGGAGTTATAGAGAAAATTCGAAAATAGAAATGTAGAAATAAAAGTATATTCTGAATAGGGAGTTATAGAGAAAATTCGAAAATAGAAATGTAGAAATAAAAGTATATTCTGAATAGGGAGTTATAGAGAAAATTCGAAAATAGAAATGTAGAAATAAAAGTATATTCTGAATAGGGAGTTATAGAGAAAATTCGAAAATAGAAATGTAGAAATAAAAGTATATTCTGAATAGGGAGTTATAGAGAAAATTCGAAAATAGAAATGTAGAAATAAAAGTATATTCTGAATAGGGAGTTATAGAGAAAATTCGAAAATAGAAATGTAGAAATAAAAGTATATTCTGAATAGGGAGTTATAGAGAAAATTCGAAAATAGAAATGTAGAAATAAAAGTATATTCTGAATAGGGAGTTATAGAGAAAATTCGAAAATAGAAATGTAGAAATAAAAGTATATTCTGAATAGGGAGTTATAGAGAAAATTCGAAAATAGAAATGTAGAAATAAAAGTATATTCTGAATAGGGAGTTATAGAGAAAATTCGAAAATAGAAATGTAGAAATAAAAGTATATTCTGAATAGGGAGTTATAGAGAAAATTCGAAAATAGAAATGTAGAAATAAAAGTATATTCTGAATAGGGAGTTATAGAGAAAATTCGAAAATAGAAATGTAGAAATGGAAGTATATTCTGAATAGGGAGCTTTATGAAATAGAATTGTTCGAAATTGAGAATAATAGCAATAGAGAATAATCGAAAATACAACAATCGAAATAGAAATACAATCGAAATGTGCATGTTTCATAACCTATTACATTCGAAATAGGGAACGTTCGAAATAGCGAAAATTCGAAATTGCGAACTTTCGAAATAGCGAAAACTCGCAATTTAGTGGTCGAAATACAGATTTTCGAAATTGGCATTTTCTAACCGGGGACTGACTACCTACTCCAGTAAAAGGAAGAAATGAGCAATGATTGATCAATCAATGATTTCTTCACAGACCGATCTCTGACCAGGAACATACTCATGGCTCTAAGTGACAGCCATCTTACCCCATCCCATTGTGGGCCATGCTTGACTCCGGGTCACTGATGGCATGAGCCAACCATAAAGCCATTCAGTTCTTGGAAGGCTTCTAAGAATATTCACTAAGACAGGGAAAACCATTGGTCATTAAAGAAACCCGCCATCTGTCTTTCTCTGACCCTCAATCTCTAACCCCTTGCATTAATTTCCAACTGCCCTACTCCCCATTTTTCCTTCACTTACCTTTCATTTCCTGTGGTTCATCTACCACCTGCAATATTTACATACTGGAAGGACAGTAGCACAATACTTATGTGTAGGTCATGTGCTACACCAGTATTTCACTGCAAGTAACTGCAGGCAACAGATGAATAAACTCATTGCCTGCTTCATGTGTTAAACTGAACCTAGCTCCATTAAAATGGAAAATTTACAATTGTGATAACTCCACAGAACCATGTTTTTTCTTTTTTGTTAAGCTACTTAAGATTGGACAACTGAACTTGCATTTAGCAATCTTGGTGGCTGGATACAGGCAACAATAGTACAAATTTATTTCATGCAGTTTGGGATTGGAGGAGATCCATATGTCATATACTTTAGCTTGGCTTCCTTTTTAACTTGGAATGTATTTATCCCTGATATGATTATACAGATAAGGGATACTTTATAAAGTGTATCATTTTGTACACATCTTGCAACATTGTTGATATATAGGACAAATGTCAATTATCTTTACATAAAAGGCAGATGTTAGCTGAGTATAGATCATGTACTATTTAATTATCTGATATAGGAGATCACACTTTGCTGCATTTTTTATGAGCCCTGTGCTGTGACTGACACTGTTTATAACCACTAGGGAATATCGGGCCATATTCAGAGATCGGTCTGGCGATCGGGACGCAAATATACGCATGGACGGAGCAAGTTACACCCACCAAAACCCCAGCCACTCCCCTTGCTAATCCGTGCCCACGGAGACTTCCACCTCAATAGACTAGCCCTAACTTTCCACAGCCATTTCCAAGCATATGTGTCCTCCATCCGTGCGTATCTTTGTAATCACGCCCACTTCCCTTCATTTAAATGCCTCCCCCTGCCCATTTCTATGTAAATTCCTCTGTACATATTTTTTGTGGGAGTTCCGTGCAGAATTTCCCACGTCGATTCACGAGTCTGTCCGCTGGGTATAACTGTGTATAAAAAGTTACTACGCATGCGCAGTTTAAATGAACTTAAAAATATGCTCGGAAATCAGAGAAAATGCGGTTTTCTGAATATGGCCCATCATCTCTATAATTGATCAATGGATCAAAAATATACACTTCTGGCAATAAATGAATAAATATATTTACCTATTATAGAAACAGTTATTAAAATTTATTGTATATACCCCTAAGGAAAAGCAATATATTGATTGGTCTTTTTTACTCTGCTTTTAACTTATTTTTGGTGTTCGCACTGAGGGAATATATATGTGTTTTTAAATATTTTGCGATGAGGTTACCTATTAAACATTATTTTAATGTATATCAATAAGAATCATACCATTTTATTAGTACCTATAATTAATGAGACCCTGAGGGCCTCATTTACAAAGGGCAATTTTTAGCTGCGATTAAGAATCGCTGGATTCACTAAGAGGTGTTTTTGGCTTGAGATTTATAATCGTCAGCGATGTGTGTTGATTTTTTCCAGGCTAAATCGCTGCAATTTTTTTTCTTAAAATCACAGCGATTTAGCTGAAAAAATGACCCCACACTCTATCCCATAGTAAACAAAAAAAATGCAATTAAAATATTAAGCAATATTGGAAAATAGGGAACAGAGAGTTGTGATAAATGGAAATTATTCTAATTGGTCAAAAGTTTTAAGCGGTGTACCTCAAGGTTCTGTGTTGGGACCAATCCTTTTTAATATATTTATTAATGACCTTGGTGATGGTTTAGAGGGCAAGTTTTCCATTTTTGCAGATGACACTAAACTATGTAAGGTAATAGAATCTGAGCAAGATGTAGCGTCCTTGCAGAGGGACTTGAGTTACTGGTTTATGGCAGTGTTGCTGAAGCAATTTATTTTCCTTTGTTTCTTTAGCTAGCAGATTAACCCCTGCCTTTCATGCACCTTACTTATAAATTACCTACCTTTCATGCACTTCATGCATTTGCCTTTAAAACATATATATTTGACCCAACATTGGGACTCTCATTGTTAGAGTTAGGACCACCATATGCAGAAATGCCTTGATGGTGGCTGGTAGCTTATCATATATTTGGGCAAATATGAGTAACGGACATTTCTGTGTTTTTTTTTTACAGATAGAACAGTATAGTCTGTTACTGGTTTATGGCAGTGTTGCTGAAGCAATTTATTTTCCTTTGTTTCTTTAGCTAGCAGATTAACCCCTGCCTTTCATGCACCTTACTTATAAATTACCTACCTTTCATGCACTTCATGCATTTGCCTTTAAAACATATATATTTGACCCAACATTGGGACTCTCATTGTTAGAGTTAGGACCACCATATGCAGAAATGCCTTGATGGTGGCTGGTAGCTTATCATATATTTGGGCAAATATGAGTAACGGACATTTCTGTGTTTTTTTTTTACAGATAGAACAGTATAGTCTGTTACTGGTTTATGGCAGTGTTGCTGAAGCAATTTATTTTCCTTTGTTTCTTTAGCTAGCAGATTAACCCCTGCCTTTCATGCACCTTACTTATAAATTACCTACCTTTCATGCACTTCATGCATTTGCCTTTAAAACATATATATTTGACCCAACATTGGGACTCTCATTGTTAGAGTTAGGACCACCATATGCAGAAATGCCTTGATGGTGGCTGGTAGCTTATCATATATTTGGGCAAATATGAGTAACGGACATTTCTGTGTTTTTTTTTTACAGATAGAACAGTATAGTCTGTTACTGGTTTATGGCAGTGTTGCTGAAGCAATTTATTTTCCTTTGTTTCTTTAGCTAGCAGATTAACCCCTGCCTTTCATGCACCTTACTTATAAATTACCTACCTTTCATGCACTTCATGCATTTGCCTTTAAAACATATATATTTGACCCAACATTGGGACTCTCATTGTTAGAGTTAGGACCACCATATGCAGAAATGCCTTGATGGTGGCTGGTAGCTTATCATATATTTGGGCAAATATGAGTAACGGACATTTCTGTGTTTTTTTTTTACAGATAGAACAGTATAGTCTGTTACTGGTTTATGGCAGTGTTGCTGAAGCAATTTATTTTCCTTTGTTTCTTTAGCTAGCAGATTAACCCCTGCCTTTCATGCACCTTACTTATAAATTACCTACCTTTCATGCACTTCATGCATTTGCCTTTAAAACATATATATTTGACCCAACATTGGGACTCTCATTGTTAGAGTTAGGACCACCATATGCAGAAATGCCTTGATGGTGGCTGGTAGCTTATCATATATTTGGGCAAATATGAGTAACGGACATTTCTGTGTTTTTTTTTTACAGATAGAACAGTATAGTCTGTTACTGGTTTATGGCAGTGTTGCTGAAGCAATTTATTTTCCTTTGTTTCTTTAGCTAGCAGATTAACCCCTGCCTTTCATGCACCTTACTTATAAATTACCTACCTTTCATGCACTTCATGCATTTGCCTTTAAAACATATATATTTGACCCAACATTGGGACTCTCATTGTTAGAGTTAGGACCACCATATGCAGAAATGCCTTGACGGTGGCTGGTAGCTTATCATATATTTGCGCAAATATGTGTAACGGACATTTCTGTGTTTCATTTTACAGATAGAACGGTATAGTCTGCTGGTTTATGGCAACAAAAGAAAGACATTTCCCAGCGCTAAGAATAGAGGTGTCAAGATCTACCCAATCTAAGTAGCACAAACATACCTGGGGTTACTGTCCAAGACAAAATAGACAAAAAGAAAAGAATTGGCGCTGAAAGGGTAGTGCAAACAGTATGTATTCAAACTATTTATTATTTAAATATATAATAAAAGAATGTTAAAATAAAACAAAAGATATTGTTTAGTATAATATTATAAGCTCTCTTAGAACATAAATCCGTATGCTGGCCGGTCATACCAGATTTAAAAACCAATTTCTACTAAATAGCCCACACTGGTATACACAATAATATTTATAATCAGTAGAAAATAGGTATATAATAACCTATAGATAATTTGTGTATAGAAGGGATTCAATGTTGTAGATAAGTCCCAAAATCTGTTTAAAGATATAGTGCAGGGCAATTCAGATGGTGTTGATATCAGTATACACTGAGAGGATCCATATAAGTGTGCTTAAGGGTAATAAAATATGATTTCACTTGTTAGATTATAACATCTAGAAAACAACGTGTTGTAGGCAATTGCAGTCCCTGTTGTAATCGATAGGTCCACTTTCATTGACATAGACTAATTAGTAGTCCAAAGTTGTAAATTTAAATATACTTTTGCAAGGATCCAATTGTTTCTGCTATCCCACAATAGTGTGCAGCTATTGTACTTTTGGGACTATTCGTCTCATGAGACACAAGATAGCATACAGTTAGTGGTCTCTGTTACTGTGTATTAACACCAGCATTAAAGATAAGTAAAATGTTATACTTGCAGATTGTTGAAATCACATGAAGTCCGTTCATACATAGGCTGTTGTTAAGCGGTGACCGGTATACAGGTATCTGACAACCGGTATATAAGCAGGTAACAGCAGACACATGTGTTTCTTAGAAACAGTCCGTTAGTAGGTAAGTTAGCAAGTTATTGGAATCCCATAGAATCCGTTGGCACACAGATCATCCATGGGTAATGCACGGCACACGTGTAGCCAACAAAAGGGTCAGCCCACAGGT
>WWET01003614.1:139378-150327 GCA_011038615.1 Limnodynastes dumerilii
GCTCTAATACCATCTAGCTGTACCCCTGTATACCATCCAGTTCTATTCTGTATCCCTGTATACCATTATTTATTTATTAACAGGTTTTTATATAGCGCCCACAGATTACGTAGCGCTTTACAATGTTACAATCTTTATAACAATACTGGGGAATAACAGACAGACTGGGTGGGTAAGAGGGCCCTGCTCACAGGCTTACACTCTATAGGACAATGGGTTTGATACATAAAGGCAAGTGCTATATATCACACAATGGACCAGCCAGGGTGTATGACAAAAGTGCTCAATGCTCTGTATGCTCCAGTCACACAGCAATGTTAGTAGCAGAGATGAGGGAATTGTAGAACAGAGAGCGTTATATTAATTTAATGGCTAAAGATGGTGCCTGCAAGCACAAAACAAGGAATGCACACAATTGGCTGTTCGCTAAGCCCACCTACAAGGAACACATACAAAATATTTAAATTAACAATTTCTCAGCAAACTATAGGATAATGGTTTTATCACTCAAATGTGGTACAATATTATTGGCTCAAAGAAAATTAATCATTTTGAAATGATGTACCTCCTACAATCAACATGGACGCATAAATGCATACATGCATGGAACTATTTTAATTCCTGCATTAGTAAATATGGGACCAAAGGTGAAGACATGCAACACCAACAAGAGGTGTGTTTTTTAGTCATGGATGTAATGTATATATTATATACTGCTGATGGCGAAGTTGCTGGACGCTTTTGTGCTGGCATATAAGATAGTATACAGATGTCATTTATAGACTTTTGTACAGCTTCTAAAAAAAAGATTAACTGTTTAAATGTAATTTATATGTAAATGTTTAATTAAATACAACCGAAACCACCATTACAAACATTTTTTAAATATTGTTAAACATTATTTAAAAGTGTGATTAAATAATAATGAAAGCAAAATTTGTAATAAAAAATAGTTTAAAAAAATATTCCTGTTGAAATAATATATGTTTTCACATTACTTTAAAATTATACCAGAACATTTTTTTTGCATCAATTTTTGTTATTATAAAATAAATGTTTAATTAATTAATGTTTCTATCATGGATGTGTGACTTTTAAACAAAAATGCTATGCATTGCTATTTAGTGAGCACACACTACCATAGCTTAAGACTATATATGTTTAGAGAATTTTTTGTCATATATGTATTTAATTTTGTTGTTTTACACAATATAGCCTCAGCACCAGTGGCTATCATCAGTACTTTTACACACACCGGGTCGTATTCACAGATACATTTTTGCATTGAGTTCTGTGCGTATTTTTAGGGTCAGATTAACTGCACGTGTGTAGTAACTTTATTTACGCTATTTACGTTGAATTTACGCACGGAAGTCCATTAGGCACGTACATGTGAATCACACTTGGGGACATATGTGCGGAGGGGAGTGGACAAAGTTACGTGAAAGTGGGTGGGGGGCATGTAAATGACCATTTGAGGGCGCTATTAGTTACATAAGTACTAAGTATTATACGCACTGTGAGAGGACTAATAGATTTAGGAGGCAGGAGGTGTGTAAAAACCCTGTTCCAAGTTTTTGGGTTAGTCCATATGAGAGCAGATTAATTAGGAGGACACCTGGGTGTGCTCCATATAGGGATTCTAAGGGGTTGAACAAGGATCTCTCTCAGCAGAAGGCAGAGAGGCAGGTGGCCTCTAGAGAGATCACACCCAGACAAACACATGTTAATTTGTTTACTTTGTGTATTGGTGAGCTGGACAGAAGGTCCACTCACCCTAGAGAGGGATTCTCTATTTTGTATTAGTTAGTGGCCAGACAAGCCTAGGGTTTACTATTATTAGTTTGTTTTATGTGATGCTGCACTAGTGTGTCAAAATAAACCACACATCTTAATTTGCACAATATCTGCATTGAACTCTGGTGATTTCTACTACCAAACAAGTGACTGTGCCTGGGGATTGCTTAGTAAATGGAAACCTAAACCCCTGAACTTGCGACAGCACATAAATACACACATAAAGATAAGGGTGCCCTATGGAGGCGTATGTCACCGAAAACCCATCCGTCTGAGGGGAGTGCCTTGCAATGTATGTGCGTATAATTGCGTACCTTTAATTAATTGATTTGTTTATATTGCCCACCGTCATTAAAACATGAATGATTTACAGTAATAAGTGGGATACATATTCTATAAACTCCATTTAAACTGTTTAAAACTCTAGTAGAATTTATAGCTTCAAGCTAGATGTAAAATAACTGGTTCATCAACAGTTAAATTCTCTAAAGTACTCTTAAATACATAGGAAGTAGTAAAATGTTATAACATTATAGACTTATACAATCAGTTGGTTCCATATTTTTTAACATAAAGCTATTACGGTATTCAAACAGTTTTTTAAAGTATCTAACTGTATCAATTGTTAAAGTAGGAATTTAGAAACGACAGTATGGACATTAAGGGGTCTATTTACAGAGATCATTTTAGTGCGATAGGGCCAGTTTTTACTTCAAAACTGGCCCTATCGCATTAAGATGAAGTGTGACATATTTACAGAATGTTGGAGCGGAGTTTTACACTCCGCTCCCGGCGACAGACTAACACCAGCTCAGGCTGGCGTTAGTGACAATTATTATGGCGATGTCCCCATATACCCCTCTTTTCCTCCCCCTAATAGCTGTTATTAGGGGGAGGAAAAGAAGGGCATGTATGGGGAGACCGTCGGAATACATCCCAATCAAGCCCCAGTAAAAAAAAAATTATAATAAAAAAAAACATTTTTTTATAAGTTAAAAAATAAATAAATAAACCGCATAGAAAATATAACTAAACATTACTCACCTGTCCGGGCGTCCCGTCGGGCTGCAGCTGTCCGGTCCCGGCATGAATACACTGCACATGTGCAGTGTTTCTCATGTCAGGACCTGGAAAAATTTCAAAGTGCCAAAACAGAAGCACTGTGCATGTGCAGTGTTTCTCATGTCGGCACTGAAATTTTTCTAAGTCCTAATTGAGAGATACTGCGCATGTGCAGTACTTCATTCAGGGATAGCACGGGGGTGAAGCTCAGCACTGACCTGTGGCTCATCGCGGGACCTCGGAGGAGGGGGTGAGTATTAGTAAATTATGTGAAGGAAGCTGCCAGGCTCGCTGCGATGATAAGCGAGCCTGATGCAGCTTACTTCACAGGGAACAAGCAAGGTAAGTAAATAGACCCCTTAGAATTACTATATAAGAGCATGATAATTAAGCACTGTATCGAGCTTTAGTAATGTGATGCTAGTGGAGCACAGCTCTGCCCAGACCCTGTACAGTCCTTACTGTACAATTTAAATATCTCCTTCTACCACCATGCAGATATGCTGCTCCAGATCAGCAACAAAACTGGAGATATATCATATCATCATATATCAGCAATGAAAAGTATAATTGTAAATGGTATATATCAACAAAAATTGCTTAGTTCTTACAAAGGGGGAAAGCAGTTTAATAATTTTTTTTTCATGCAAACGTAAAATTAAACTTCAAACTCAAACACTACAATTGTAACTTAAAAAATTGCATTGTGATTTAAAAATCAATGGTTAGTTTCTCTTCAAATAACTTTACATTAAAAACTGGACATTTGACTTTGTCTAGATTATAGTTGTTGCTTAGTCATAAGGGAAATATTACAAAGAAATTAAAAACACATTAAAAATGGCAAGGAATATGACTCTCTATTATAACAGATCTTATTGCACAAGAAATGCTCTCATCATATTACAATCTCCTGGAATTCTATGTTGGCTACGCTTGAGAAACTACATGAGAAAAGACAAGAAGTCAGTAGATATGTTTCGTAACATTTAGTATATGAGGGAAATGTGAAAATATTAACTAATAGAGCCCAATTTTGTAATCTGCTTTCACTTAATGATTTCTAGACTAAGGTCTAGCAACTTAATATAATAAATACTAATATACCAATAATTTCTTTACAAAGATTTAGCTTAGCTATAATGTTCAGCAAGTAGTAATGTGACATAAATAGTTACTGATACGGTTCAGCTATAATGATGATCTATAATGCCTTAGAAATATCTGATATATGTATTACAAAGAAATTAAAAACACATTAAAAATGGCAAGGAATATGACTCTCTATTATAATAGATCATATTGCACAAGAAATGCTCTCATCATATTACAATCTCCTGGAATTCTATGTTGGCTACGCTTGAGAAACTACATGAGAAAAGACAAGAAGTCAGTAGATATGTTTCGTAACATTTAGTATATGTGGGAAATGTGGAAATATTAACTAATAGAGCCCAATTTTGTAATCTGTTTTTACTTTATGATTTCTAGACTAAGGTCTAGCAACTTAATATAATAAATACTAATATACCAATAATTTATTTACAAAGATTTAGCTTAGCTATAATGTTCAGCAAGTAGTAATGTGACATAAATAGTTACTGATTCGGTTCAGCTATTATGATGATCTATAATGCCTTAGAAATATCTGATACATGTCTGAATGCTTATTCATGTATGTGTGATAAATAACCGTGTGTGTGTGTGTGTGTGTGTGTGTGTATGTATAGATCTTTAAATATTTACATATTTACATGCACTAAGATGCAAGTGTTTTTTGTATTTTTTTAACTGATATTAAAATAGATAACATTTGTCAATGGCTAGTGAGGTACAAATGAACCCAACTAAAATTTGAGTGAGCATATTTAAGAGTATATATAAGCACAAGCCAAAATGAGACAGGACAGTAAAATATGTTTTCGTAGAAGAAAGCTAAGAGGTGCAACACCAGCTTCAACAGCCACGAGTTGTACAGCTGTTTACAATGGTGATTGATTCAAAAAATGTGTAATCGGTTTCCAAATCACAGGAAATGCAAAACCTGGTTACATATGGAACCGCACAGTGCAATACACAATAAGATTAGTAGTGGTATCTACCAAACCCTCTGTAGCTTGTAAAATAATAATTAACATTAGTTAGGTGTGAAATATTTGATTGTAATTTGATTATTAACATTAGTTAAATGTAAGATATTTAACCAATGTATCAACTACACCAAATATCACTAAATAACGCAATTATAATAATATCACACCTAAACAAAACCAAGCTAGTAAAGCATATGGACGAGGGGTGCTGCCACATTGGTCCTAATACATGATTAAGTAGAAAAAGGAAACAAAGTTGGACCAATTTAAAGCGCACTAATAGAGAAAGAAATATGGTAATGTAAAATAATGGCTGACATAAATTTATTCCAGTGATGAATGTAGGAGATGTAAAGAAGAAAAATAAAATATAACTTTTAATTGGTTAATATAAAAGGTGAAATATGAACCCAAAAAATAAAAATTCACTGCTCGCTATAAATTTGTTCCACATTATATGATGAGGAGCCTTAGAAAAAATAATCAATAATGTCTCAAAGTGAGGTAACAATAAACAGAAAAATAATGAGGGTGCTAAGGTAACATATTGATTTAATTTAACATATTAGTAATCAAATTATAATGTAATAGATCAAAAAGCACATATCATTGATAATGCTAGACCAGACACTAGAAGGGCATGTAGCTGGTAAATTAATAACAATCTAGAGGGAAAATATTTATAGTAGCAACATTGTAACATAATTGCAACAGAACAGGAGTGACAGATTCCACTAGTTTGACAGTTATGCATCATTCCCAGTATTGCCAATATGACCAGAAAGGAGCAGAGCAATCTGAAAAAATATTATAAAGTACAAGTGGAAAAATTAACATCCATCAGGTTCTAAACTCCCTGGTCTAAAAAAGCATAAGCTGTCCCTAAAAAAGTGCCTAGCCGCCTCACGGCGGGACTTCACTCCGTGACAAATTTTTGTCTATTTTTATTTTTATTCTTATTTTTATTTTTATTTTTATTTTCAATTTATTTTATTGTGTTTTCATATTTTTCACATTTTTTCACATCTTTTCATACATCTTTTATCTTTCCATTTTCAACTTTTTCACATTTACAATACTCCACCATTTCACAATGATCCTTATTGGATTCTACTACGTTTTCCCACACTTATTTTACTATTTAATTTATTTTATTCACTCTACATTATGCTTTTCCTTTCCCTTTTTCTCCCCTTTTTTTCCCCTCTTTTCCAGACCATTCACCCACCATTAATTCTACACGCTGTCATCCCTACACATTCGCCACACTCATCATTATCACCGGTTTTCATTCTCACATTTTTCTTTCACTTCCATGCACATTTTTATAAGATCGCTGCTTTACTATTCATCTATTCTCTCATTCATTTCACCCATTCACTTTTTCATTCACATTATATTTTCTCACCATTTTACCCAGATTCATTTTCATCATTTTCATTTTCTGGCTTTTGCCCCCATCCACGTCACTTCACATTTATCATTAATTTATCGACATACATACTCCACTCATACACATCTCCCCTATCATTTCACAATTCCCCTTTTAGTCACTTAGATCATCTTTCGTTTTTAGTTTTTGCAATAGTATAATTCTGATAGTCTACTTTCTGCAATACCAATGACCCCCACTTCCTCCTATTATTGTGTATCAGTATCCCATAGCAACTGGGGGCACTTAACCCACGCTTTAGATTGGGTACGTTATTTGACTGTTATTTACTGTTAGCACCATCAATAATCACCCTCTTTTGGACATTTTGATGGCATGTCGTTCATTAGCTTACTATATCATAATAACTTTGTACTTTGTATTTTAAATGGCATCATTTATGCCCTTTTTCTCATCTTTGTTTATGTGAGCTGCTGGGTCCGTCTCAGTCAGTGGTTTGTATCTATTTTCTATCGTGTTTGTTTATTGCTGTGAATTGCAATCAGCAGGACACCCATATAAGTTGCTAAATTGTGGAACTATGATGTTCTCCCACAATTACATGAATCATCCTTTATTTACAAATGTTGCCATGAAGACGTCAATTTAGACGTCTGTTTATGTACACCCATTGTAGGAGGTCAGTGGGCGTCATGTTTTCTGACCATTTGACTTCAGCCTGCGTGTCCTATTGGTGCAGGCACGGACATAAAGTTAACGTCAGGACATGACGCCCACTAGCCTTGACAAAGCCTAACGGTGAAACACGCGTTGGCGGTAAGGGGTGGCTGAGGTGCACCTCGGCTTCCCTGTTGTTTGTTTTTATTCGTTCACTGCTCTGTTATTACTTTATCACATCCATCCAGGTTTCAGTATATAGTTCTATGACTGGGCACTTAGATGTAGAATAGGTTCATTTATACTCCGTTTGTCACGGAGTGAAGTCCCGCCGTGAGGCGGCTAGGCACTTTTTTAGGGACAGCTTATGCTTTTTTAGACCAGGGAGTTTAGAACCTGATGGATGTTAATTTTTCCACTTGTACTTTATAATATTTTTTCAGATTGCTCTGCTCCTTTCTGGTCATATTGGCAATACTGGGAATGATGCATAACTGTCAAACTATGGGAATCTGTTACTCCTGTTCTGTTGCAATTATGTTACAATGTTGATACTATAAATATTTTCCCTCTACATTGTTATTAATTTACCAGCTGCATGCCCTTCTAGTGTCTGGTCTAGCATTATCAATGATATGTGCTTTTTGGTCTATTACATTATAATTTGATTACTAATATGCTAAATTAAATCAATATGTTACCTTAGCACCCTCATTATTTTTCTGTTTATTGTTACCTCACTTTGAGACATTATTGATTATTTTTTCTATGGCTCCTCATCATATACTGTGGAACAAATTTATAGCGAGCAGTGAATTTTTATTTTTTGGGTTCATATTTCACCTTTTATATTAACCAATTAAAAGTTATATTTTATTTTTCTTCTTTACATCTCCTACATTCATCACTGGAATAAATTTCTGTCAGCCATTATTTTACATTAACCATATTTCTTTCTCTATTAGTGCGCTTTAAATTGGTCCAACTTTGTTTCCTTTTTCTACTTTACAATGGTGATTGGCAGACCCAATCCTTTGGGCCATGAGCTGCATTATATGGTCCTCTACTTGAGGCAGAATATGAAACTGGTTTTCACAAACCCAAAATTCTCGACCAACAGTATTAATCAAGTCCAAAAAAGGAAAATATCTTTGTACGTTATCACTGTCTCACTGGGTTCTGGGTATCAAGTCCCTTGTTGCAGATAAGAGTAATTTGGTAACAGAAGCTAGGGTAGGCCTTGCCCATAACAGTCTTTAGGTGGGAGAGCAAAGGGTAAGGGCAGGCTATCTGAGGCATGGGGCTCAAAGAAAGTAGCTCCAAGGATTCCTACGATGGTGTGTGAAAACACAGTCATCTTATGGAACGTGAGAGCTTCCATCAAGGATAAAGTGAGAAAAGGAAAATATATGGATATGTTTTCTGTAACCAAAAAGCCCAAAAAAGGGTTAGCTGCTTTGTTAGTGAAAGGGGGAATATGGGATGGGGCTTACAAGTCCTTTCCTAATTGGCTAGTGGGATTCAGTGTGTTTGCAGCCTGTTACCTGGAGATGAGGGCGGAAGAATATTGGGCCATCTGGTGCTACCTGCATCTTATTTAAGATATGTTGGGTTCTTATGGTGGGACAGCCTGGCAGACCTATGATGAGGCTTTAGGAAAAAGCAAGATGGAATGCATAAAATGCATAAAATTCGGAATCAAAGATTTAGAGGTTTGGTCTAAAGCCACTTAACCTGCTATAGCAGTAGCTAAACCACAGTCCTTTCGGAAGCCCTCGGGTCAGGCTCCTAGCTAGTTCCCAGGGAAGGGCAAGGTTTTCCCCTTTAATAACACATGATGCACAAGAGGGTCTGAGTGCAGATATAGACAGAGCTGTCTATAATGTGGATCAGGTCACCCCTCAAAGGAGAGTAATGCCCAGGTCACCGGTTGCGATCGGGGTCAGTCCGAGGCCAGGGGTGTTCCCATGGCCAAATCCCCTGTTAAAGTGGTAGCTATGCTGTCATGGAAGTGTAAAAAAGGATAGGTGTATTGAGCGCTAATTGAAACCTAAAAACTGACTCTAAAAATACCCCATTGACAAGACAACATGAGATAAATGGGGATTGAACGGGAAGGTAAAAAGTGCTAAAATACTCTAGTGCTATATCGTAGGAGTGAATGGGTTAAAACAACAATAAATAAAAGCAACCCTGTGTATATAAAGTGCTACAAATGGAGACAATTCTTATATATAAATGAAAAAATCCTCCAAATGATATCAGCCAATTAATAAAGTGCTAATGCAAAATATCTCATATGGAGATGTAGGTGAGTAAATATATTATGAGGCAAAGGTTCTCCTTGAGTTCATAAATAAATACAATGTGATATATATCGGGGATTACACAGGAGGTTAAAAATGCTAAATAAAATACTAAAGTGCTGTATATAGTAGGAGTGAATAGGTTAAAACAACAATAAAAGAAAACAACCCTGTGTGTATCAAATGGAGAAAATTCTTATGTATAAATGAATAAATCCTCCAAATTATATCAACCAATTAATAAAGTGCAAATGCAAAATATCTCATATGCAGACGTAGGTGAGTAAACAGTAAGATATACAAGGGTGGATCAATAAGTACCTGTGTTTGAAGACAGGTGTCGTTGCTGAGGAAAGTTGGTATTACTGTCATGTACTACCATCTTTCAAACAATGCCATTACAAATTTCATATTGATTCATAGGTTGGTTTTGACTTGACAGCCAAAACTATAGGTCCGATGGGTGCCACGATTGCTCACAGTAGACAACAAGCGGATGCGGCTGACAATTTCAAAGCAGTGTTTGAAATCCGCAGGAATTTTTGCATCGAGTCGTCACAGTTGATGAAACCTGGATCCATTACTACACGCCAGAGACCAAGCGACAATCAAAACAATGGGTTTTTCCAGGTGAATCTCCTCTGAAGAAGGCAAAGACGGTCCCATCGGCCGGAAAGGTCATGGTTACAATTTTTTGGGAATCGAAGGGTATAATTCTCATTGACTTTTAAGAAAAAGGAAGCACGATCACGGGAAAGTACTACAGTTAATTATTGGACCGATTTGATGAGAATTTGAAAGAGAGAAGGCCCCATTTGGCAAAGAAAAAAGTTCTGTTCCACCACGGCAACGCACCAGCTCACTCATCCGCAATTGTTGCATGAATTGCTCACTATGAATTATAGCCGTACTCGCCCGACTTGGTTCACTGCAACTTCTTTCTGTTCCCTGCGACTTCTTTCTGTTCCCTAACCTGAAAACGTGGCTCACAGGAAAAAAATTCAGCTCAAACGAGGAGGTCATCGTCGAGACAGAAGCCTATTTCAAAGAGTTTGACAAATTGTATTTTTTAGAGGGTTTAAAGAAATGGCAGGGACGTTAGGAAAAGTGTATTGCCGTGTAAAAAGATTATGTAGAAAAAAAAAAAAAAATGTGTGAAATTTTTTTATCTTCATTCTTAACACACGTACTTATTGATCCACCATCGTATATAATGAAGCAAAGGTTCTCCTCAAGTTTATAAATAAATAGCGACTCTTCCACAATCAAAAAATAACAGTTTGTTCAAAGTGCATAGATAAAGTCGTTCCAATGTGATTTAATTCAGTCCTTTTCAAACTGACATTAATTCCTTCAGATGCTCAGAGAAAAAAATATGTTCAAAATAGGTGAAGGTTCTCAAATAAACCACATCTAAAAACAATAGCCACCACTAAACAACAGCTATCAATGTTTCTGGGATTGTTTCTTAAGTGGAAAAGCAAAGTACTAGTCCTCCGATACAGATAATGGGGCTGATTCAGAGATGCGATTTCCACGGCACTTAGGTGCGTATATTTAAGATCCTAGAAAATTTGCAAAACTGCGCATGCGTAGTAATAGTGCAACGCCGTTTACGTAGCGGTTAGGAGCGTAAGTTCG
>WWET01003614.1:155991-167786 GCA_011038615.1 Limnodynastes dumerilii
CCGTTCACCTGCACTAACTTGAACGTAGGGACGCTGGGGGACGTCCCCTCCAGCGTCCCTACGGCGCTGCTACGGACGCCCGATCCAGGATCGGGCGTTGCCGTAGCAACGCCGGCCAACATCTGCCCGGCGCATGCGCAGATCGGCTGAAAAACCGATCTTACGCTTACACCCGCTGTCCTAGGGACAGCGGGCGTACCTCTGGATCAGGCCCATTGTTGCTTTTATTTATTGTTGTTCTAACCCATTCATTCCTACGACATACAGCACTTTAGTATTTTAGCACTTTTTACCTTCCGTTCAATCCCCGATATATATCATATTGTATTGTCAACCCAAGGGGGTATTTTTAGAGTCAGTTTTTAGGTTTCACTCTAGCGCCCAATCCCTTTTTACACTTCTATTGTTTTATTGAGTAGTAAGGTGACACTCTCATAGGTGTACAAGGTTACATATAGATTAACTTCTAGTGGCCACTTAATTCATCCCCCATTTGTTGTAGCTATGCTGTCATGGTTAAGCGTGTGCCCCTTAAAGGACGATGCTGAATTGTTACGGAGCAGTTTTCTATCCGGTTTTAGGTTGCCCATTACTGGTCTGGTTCAAGCTTTTTTTCCCCGCAATATTAAATTGGCTAGTCAGTTTTTCCCAAAATTTTAGAAGGAAAGGGTATGGAGGAGGTCAGGTGTGGGAGGATTGCTGTCCATTATTCCTTTCCCTATCACGGACCTGTCCTTTTACCTCGGTTGCAGTCTGCGGTTAGAAAGCTTCATTTCCGAAAATAGGGACATCTGAAAGTTCCTTTTTGGATGTCCCTATTTCGAATACTCCCCAGTTTAGATTTTTTTTCTCAAAATGGGTGAGTATGCTGATTGGCATACTCACCCATTCCGTTTTGGAAACGTAGCCACTGCCGCTACCGCAGGACCCGCACCATGGGGAAGGTGAGTAACCTCTCCAGGGTTAGGGTCAGGCTGAGGGGAAGGTAGGGTTAGAGTCAGGCTGCAGGGGAAAGAGGGTTAGAGTCAGGCTGCAGGGGAGTGAGGGTTAGGGTAATGGAAGGGGGGTTAAAGTTACAATTAGGGGAAGTTGGGGTACTTTCTTGCCATACCTTCTGGAGCACCGAAAGTTTGGTGCTCCATGGATCAATTGCTATGCCTCATCAAGGCATATGCAATCAAAATCCCAGCCAGTTTGGCCGTTTTCTCCCAGCCAGTTTGGGCTGGGAGAAAACGGCCCTATCGAAGTAGGGCCATTTTTTCCGGAGACCCACACCCATTTTACCTGTAGGTGTAGTGCCAAAAAAGGACCAAAGCAAATTTCACCTGATTCAGCATTTATCTTACCCAGAAGGTAGTTCGGTGAACGATGCCATTGATCCAGGGCAGTGCAGAGTAGTGTGCCAATCGTTCAAGGAAATGTTGGGGATGGTGCAGGCATGTGGCAGGGAAGACATTAAGTCTGTCTTCTGTTTGTTGCCACTACATCCTGAATCCTTAAGGTTTATAGGTTTTAGGATGCCGCAAGGTTTGTTTTGTGGATTTTTGCCTGCCAATGGGTTGTGCCATCTCCTGCGCCTTATTCTAAAACTTTAGCTTTATTCTGAATTGGTGCATCCAGGTAGGGGGTAAGCATGCGTTTATAGCACATTACCTTATGATTTTCTCTTTATTGGCCCGACTGCATCAGGGGAGTACGTGCAAGCTTTATTTTTGGCTAAGTGTTTGTTTAAGCAATTATGGTACCAATTGTTTGGCGTATCAAAATCAATACCATTGCAGGGACCTGTAGGTTACCAAAAGACAATGGGCCTGATCCAGAACTACGCCTCAGAGCGAATTTACGCGTGGCAGAGACGTAAAATCGCTGTTTTGTACGCACTGCGCATGCACACCATAGAAAATACGCACATTAACGTAGCGTAATTGTGAACGTATGGGCCATTCACGTATGTGTCACGTAAATACTTACGTGTGGGCGTGCCAATTTTACGTTTCAACAAATTACGTGTGAAATACGTGAAGTAGGCAGGGGGTTGTATTTAAAGTGTACAGTATGAGCGTGCTTAGCTGCGTAAATTCGTCTAGGCCATACGTACGTCTGCTTATGACTGCGGTTACACGGGAAAAACTTAAGGTAGGGTTTGGAAAGCGTATCTTAACAAAATACGTCCGTGCAAGGGGTGTGCCGGGGGGAGTGTAACGAATTTACGCGCACGAAAATACGCTCCGCGAATAAACGCACGGTAAACGTAGTTCTGGATCTACCCCAATGTGGGTTGAATGCATGGGTCTTTGCTAGATCTTAAAAGTCGACGGAAAGCCATCCTGCAAAAGGTTCAGTCTCTCCTTGGTTTTTTAAACTTTTTTTGCAAAGTTATTCCCATGGGGTGAGTTTTTGTAGGCGGCTGGAGCGCGCAACGGCTGGTGTGCACCTGACTCCCATATTGCTGGAGGGCACTAGCATACAAAGAATTGGACAGAACTTTGTTCCATACGAGCTCATTTCAGAATAAATGGGCTGTGATTCCCCTTTGCCTGGGGAAGCGTGCAAAGTGTACAGTGTGAGAGAGGGCTTCCACACTGCTGCGGATCAGCGGTCATACGGAAGTTGCCATAAAGCCCGCATGAGAGAGGCGTTCAGACCTCCCCCATGTACTGAAAACGTGCTGGAGTCTGGATCCAGCCCGCTGTCTGGAGAGATACGTGACAACATGTGGATCTGGTGCACATTTCTTGATGAGTTTAACAGTGTCCACATTTGGCCATCTCCAGTGGCGTCAAATCAAGAAGTGAAACTGTTTATTGATGAAGCTGGTTTCGGGGCTTATTATCAAGGTCAATGGTGTGCGAAGAGGTGGCCCAGTGATTGGAGTCAGACGGGGCTCATGGCCAACTTGTTGGTTTTGGAGTTGTACCCAATCATTGTTGCTTTTGAGCTGTGGGCATTCCAAACCAGAATATTTTGTTCTGGTGCGACAATATGGGGGTTGTCCAAGCCATCAACATGCAACGGGCTTCGTCTCCTTCAGCGAATGGTTTGGTACGTTTTCTTGTGCTGCGTTGTTTGCAGCTCAGTATTAACTTTAGAACTAGGCATGTTCCGGGAGTAGACAACATTATAGCCGATGCCATGTCTCGATTTGACTGGCCTTGGTTTAGGTTGCTGGCACCAAAGGATCAGCTGTCTGGTTTGTTATGCCCTCTATGTCTCTGGCAGATCATAAGACCAGTCTAGAGTCACTGGCCAACAGCTTCCTGGTTCCGGCAACTCTTCGAGGTTACCAGTGGGCGTGTGCTTAGTGGGTATGGTAAAAGGTGGGAAAAGAAAGAGAAGGTAAGTCTGACACAGATCTGTTATTAGGCTGGATATGGCAGGAGTACAAGAGAGGCAGGTCTAAAATGGTAAAGGTATCTCATTTAAAACAGGGTCTTGATTTTACAAAAAGCACCTTGCTTAAAAAAGTTATTTAAGGTTGGCCACATAGGCAACCAGGCAGGCCAGATGTGTGCAGGCCTATTGATGAAGGTATGCTGGGCAGGTTAATGGCTCCATATCGGGCAATGCCTCATCTGATTTTGAGGGTAGCTTGTTTAAAGTAGCCTTTTCTTGGGCTTCTTTGGCGCCTTCAGAGTCAGTGAGCTCGTGGCCTCTGGTAAAGGATGGATGGACTCCGGCATGTTGTCATGGAACCTAGTTTTAAGGAAAGATTTGGTTGTGTGCAAGATCCAAAAATCTAAGATGGACCAGATGGGAGGGGGTGCTGGGTCTTTTTGGTGCCTCATGTTAATAAGGATATCAGTCCGGTCACTTTGGCCAAGCAATATTTGGCCAGTTAGACTGTGAAGGGAAACAACTTGTTGGCCCACATTGATGGAGACCCTTTAACAAAATACCAGTTTACCTTCGTACTCAAAAAAAAGCCTGAAGTGTCTGGGGTTAGATACCACCTTGTTCAGTTCGCATTCTTCCTGTATTGGCGCCGCTACTTCAGCCGCCCAGCAAAGACGTTTGTCTGATAAAATTAAGGCTCTACGGCGGTGGAAGTCCAGTGCCTATAGGAAGTATATCCAAATTGAATAGCTTAGTTTTCAATAAAGTAAAGTAAGGGTTAGGACACTCCGGAATTACCTGTGGAGTACCGGAGTAGTCCAGGAGGGAAAGGGTGGATACACCGGTTTTACCTGTGAAGTACCGGAGTGATCCTTGAAAGAACCCACAGAAGTGAGCGAGCAAGCTTCCAGGATCCGGATTTTTACCTTTCAGGTGGTTTACACCAGAGCCCCTATTGGTGGGGATGGACTGGAGAGGTCCCTGAAGGCGTGGTCGTAACCCCGTTGAACTTGGACTCGGCGGAAAGGAACAAATGAACACCCCACAGTGAACCAAAGAGGACTAGAACAACGAATAAGAGGGAGCAGAACCGGTAGGTAAGGGAACAATAAACAAGGCACTGAGGACAAGAAGCGGATCATTATACAAAACAGACTGACTGACTGGGGCTACCACACACACAAGCACTCAAGAGTCCCAGAGAGATATAAACACACACAAACAGGAGAGACCAGGGGAGCCGGGAAGGTAAGTACAAATGATGGTGGGAGAAATAAGGACAGGAAACACTAGGCAACAGGCGGGCTGGAAAATAGAATAAAAACAGAATGGAAGTTGCTCAATCAATTTATAAGTATATGTTAAACAGGTACGTGAAAGGCAGGGGGTTAATCTGCTTGCCACAGAAACAAAAGGAAAGAAAAGCCCCAGCACACTGCCATAAACCAGTAACAAACTCTACTGTTCTATCTGTAAAATAAAACACAGAAATGTTCGTTACACATATTTGATCAAATATGGGATAAGCCACCAGCCACCGTCAAGGCCTTTCTGTATATGGTGGTCCTAACTAAAATTGAGAGTCCCAATGTTGGGTCCCATATATATGTTTATAAATTGAGAGCCAACTTACCTAGGAGACACCCCTTAAAGTCTCCAAAATGGCTGCTGTGGATCAGCTCCCCCTGTCAACAACTATCCAACAACTGCCACCAGACATGCCCACAAACAGAATAAAAACAGAATAGAAGTTGCTCAATCAATTTATAAGTATATGTTGAAAAGGTGCATGAAAGGCAGGGGGTTAATCTGCTTACCACAGAAACAAAAGGAAAGAAAAGCCCCAGCACACTGCCATAAACCGGAGCTGGAAAATAGGCAGGGCAGGAGGTCAGGCAACAATCAATTCACTAGGCAAGCAAAGCAAGACACTAGGCACACAAGGGTAGCAGGTCACAGTTCTGACAGGCAGAGTCTATAACCGGCAGAGAAGAAGTGACAGGGTGGAATTTAAATAGAAGAATCCAGAATGTGATTGGTGCAAACAGTAATAGCCCTGAATGAGGAGGCGTCTCCCAAAAGGACTGGGAATGCCTCCTGATCAGCGGAGAGCTTAGAGCGCGCGCCAGAGGAAGACACGGCACCCACGTGGCTGGTAACTATGATGCCGTTTCTATGGGAGACGTTGGCCGGGAGAGGAAGTGCAGCGTGCGTGAGAGCAGGAGCAGAGAGGACCGGAAGATCGGAGATACGGAGAGTGTGATGCAGCAGCGGGCAGCCAGGAAAAGGTAAGGAGGAGTTTAAAAAAGGTTCCTGAAGGTGAGTGGGGATGGAGACCGAGGAGAGGAATCTGACAGGCGTGAGCTGAAGGCGGGCGGAGGGAGCATGATGACGGCTGACCCTAACATTAAGTAAGAGGGTTTTTTGAGCTTGGATCATATTACATGCTGCTTGGTCACATCGGGGCATGTAAAACATTCCCCTTTGTTTACTTGTCACGTTTGTGCCGACACACTTCCTCCAGCTGGTGTCCAAATCGTTGCCTAGTACCTGGACGCCAGCCAATGGGCTTTGTGGGCGGGTCCTGGCTGCTGCTCTGATTGGTGACAGCAGGCTTTATCTCTTGGTCTCCCCTGCAGCGTGGCATCAGTTATAGTGTTGGTTATAGTGTCCTTTGGGTCTGTCTTACCTGCTGCTTTCCTATTGGTTGATGCTGCGTTTTGAGTGACCTCTCCTGCATTTCTCCTATGTGTTCTCCTTTGTGGTCTGTTTCCCTTGCCTTGCATGCCTCCTTCCTTTCCTCTTGGTAGTGTGTGTCCTGCATTGTGTGTGAGAGTGATCCCCTGTCTGTGTTTGGATTCAGTTCTGCCACCGGTCAGACTGAACTTCCTTGTGCCACTCCACCTGCACTAATCCACCGTTGAGTATTATATCTGTCTCCAGTCTCTGGATTTCACTGTTCCATACCAACTGCACTCCTATCCAGTATTGTACTGTGAATTACCACCTATATTCCAGGTTATCCCTGGTAATTATTTGTGCCATTCCATCTGCACCCCAGTCCAGAATTGTACCTTGCCTAAAGTTGCACTATAGCTCTATATAACAGTCTATATCAAGCAAATTATTCATTTATTTCAACTTATGTTTTCACCATGTTTGTCATTTAATGCATGTACCACTGTTCTATTGGCTAATCAGTCCTGTATTTTTCTGTGTCTTGCTATCTGTATTCCAGCCTATTACTAGTAATTGCTGTGCATTTCTATCTGCACTCCAGTCCTGTATTGAACTGTTCCATTCCCTCTATCCTGCAGTTATTTACTGGTATCCCTGCACTACAGTCCAGTTTGGTTCAGTGTCTATACCGCTAGTGCCTCTGACGCAGGGTCAATTCATCCTCCAGTCCTGTACTGGTAACCCTTGTGTCTATCCACTTGTACTCCACTTTGGTACTACTCTTTGTTTATTCCTGGCTTAACCCTCATTCTTACCTTCCTCCTGGTGGTTCTGGTTCCCTCCCATCGCCTGAATGTTCTCTTCTCTGGTAATTCCTAGTGCAGTGTGAGTTGGGTCACTGGGAGCCGCGTCCTGCTTCTTGTTCACAGCTAAATCCATTCAAACTATCAGGGGCTCTGGTGAATACCATCCAGAAGTTAGACTCTGTGCCCTGGTACACCATTCTCATAACAGATCACTCCTCAATCAGGTTTTTCTTTTATTTTGCTCCTATAAGGCTACCATTAGATGCGTGGCCTTGGAGGTTTGGGGGTTGTTTTACACTCTTAGGATGGTTGAGGGCTGGTTTATCCTCATATAACCCCAACCTCTCCCCATTTCCCCCATTTTTTTCCTCCATCAATCTTTTAAGGGGGTGGTTTAGTATGTTTATGGTTAGATACTTAGACTCTGTTTAATTTAGTTTAATTATAGGACAAATAATTATAAGTTTTAGGTGCTTTGAGGTAATAGTAAGTAAATGTTAATTGATTTTCATGCATTCCAGGTCATGAGGGTGGCGCGAGACGAGCGTGGATCGTTGGACACTCACATGTTTACTGGGTTCGGCGTACTGCAGCCGTTGGGTCCTTAGACGTGGCATTTGATGGTTGGGAAGTCCTTTGGTTTGGGTTTCACGGTATGAGATGGGAACCTTTTTTACAACTGGTATCGGGAGCCCTAGTAGCTTTCTGAGCCCCCGGAGTTCTTATCATACATCTTGGTGGCAAATATTTAACGTGTCGTTTGATTTGGGATTTGGAGCTTTCTATGAAAAGCGGCATTGGGAAAATTCAGTTTGAGTTCCCTGGAATGAGGGTTTAGTGGTCTTATATGATTCTGCGGTTAAGGTGGCGTGGCACCCTTGATGTCTTCAGAATAAACCAAAAGAGGCCAAGTTTGTCGCGCAAGGCAGTGGATTTAATATCCCTCACACGGATATTTAACATAGCGTCCCACGTTTATATAGGTACAACAGGGTCCATCTGGCAATACAAGGGAACAAGTATTTTGTGTGAGATATGTTAAGGGCCTTAAGGTGTGCTTTTGGTGGCGGGCAAAGGCACTGGAGGGTGCCTTTGCTGTGGTAGTAGCAATTGGGGGTCAGCAGCTTGTATTTGCGCAATAAGTGAGCTTTAAAATGGTCAACGGTCAAGGTGTTCAACCCAGGAGGATGTAAGGACACCATTCCCTAGCAGTTGGGTCCATTAGGTATGCCCCCTTCCAGGTGCTGGGGTGGACAATGTGATTGGGTTGTTGGCAGAATGACCGTTTTTTGTAAGCGCCCTGGTTGATATTTAGTTAAGTGTTGTTACATCAAGCGGGACCACCAGGATGCAGAGTCTAATTGGGGCCTGGTCTTCACTAAAGCCCCTGATGGTGGGGATAGTCTGGGCTGCAGGACACCCAGCAGGTCACGACCCCAGGGGGACACCACCCGTGAGAGCGGAGTCTATCAGCTGATGGAGAAAGCGGAAAGAACCAGACCAGGAATCAGGGATTGATTAACTCTCTCCATATGACCAGTAGATTGCAGATGATAACCAGAGGAGAGACTGAACTTAATTTGAAGCAGGCCACAAAAAGATTTCCAGAATCTCGCAATGAATTGAGACCCACAGTCAGATATAATGTCAACAGGTAGCCCATGCAGTCTGACAATGTTGGAGACAAAAATCTCAGCAAAAACTTCAGTAGAGGTAAACCACAAAGAGGACAAAAGTGTGCCATTTTACTGAAGCAATCCACAACCACCCAGATGGTGTTACAACCTTGGGAAGGTGGCAGATCCATAATGAATTCCATGAACAGATGTGTGCATGGATGCTTAAGAATCTATAAGGGGTGGAGGGGACCAAAAGGAGGAGATGGGGGAGGACTTGTTGTGGATATAGACTATACAAGAGCCTACAAAGTCCTCCACATCTTGTGACATGGCAGGCCACCATACTGACTGAGAGAGCAGATCCAATGTTTTCTGAACTCCAGGGTGACCAGCGGTTTTGCATTCAGACACTTCATTAAAGGCAGCTCTTCTTAGATTAAGAGGAACAAACAGACGATTAGCTGGGGTTTGTTCAGGAGCCTGATCTTGGACAAGAAGCAACTGAGAATGAAGGTCCTGAGTGAGTCCAGCGACAATGACTGTGGGTGGAATGATGGGCAAAGGACTAGTAGAAGGTGGATGTTCAGGTAGGAAGGAGCGAGACAGAGCATCGGCTTTGCCATTAAGTGATCCTGCATGATAAGAAATAATGAATCTGAAACGTGTAAAGAATAAGACCCACCATCCCTGCCAAGGTAATAACCATTTAGATGACTCAACATATGCTAAGTTATTGTGATCTGTGAGGACAGTTATTACATGCTGAGCTCCCTCCAACCAATGCCTCCATTCTTCAAAGGCTAATTTATTAGTGTGGAGCTCCCTGTTGCCTACATCGTAATTTCTCTCTGCTGATGAGAACTTCTTTGAAAAGAAGGTGCAGTAATGGAGTTTCTTACTCACAGAATCTTCTTGGGATAACACTGCCCCAGCTTCCACCTCTGAGGCGTCCACCTCAACAATAAAAGGTAGTACTGGAATGGAGTGATGTAACACAGGTGCTGAGATGAATGCTTTTTCCAAAGCTGCAAAGAAATCCTCAGCCTTTTGCACCAATTTTTAGGATCAGCCCTTTATTTGGTCAAGTCCGATATAGGTGAAACCAGAACAGAGTAACCTTGAATAAATGTCTGTAGTAGTTCCTTAACCCAAAGAAATGCTGGATGAAATGCTGGATGATGTTGATAGAAATCACTATAGATGTACATCTAAATTGCCATAGATAAAGCAGGTGGTTCTGAATGGAGAGTTGGATTTAATAGCTGTCCATTGGTCTGCAGCGGTAATGATTATGGGTATAAAAGTAATCTCATAAATATATGTAGGTGCTTCTTAGATGCTTGGAGGTGAAAAGATGGTTTTTGAATTCTCTATTATGCACACAGGCTCTGTAATGTGGTTTCTGTATGTGATACGGAGCAGAACAAAGGCTGAGGAGCAGGATGACCAACACCATCACCAGAACCAAATTTAGCGCAGTCAGTGCATACCACATAATGTGAGTGTCTTTTGGCTGCATTTGGACCTGGACTCCCTGTCTGATCAGGAGGTTGTGCAATTGTTTTGTTTGACACACAATAACCTCCTGAGCCTTTATGAGCAGGTGAGTAGTGATTTGGAACCAAGTACAGCACGGTCCCATGCAGTATCTGGGCTGCATAAATTAATGTGTGTTATCCATTTCCTAGCCACAGAGTCCTTGCAGTGTGTGACTGCAAGAGTGGTTGGGATTTCACAGGCAACATTTTCATTGAGTGCATTGAAAAAATTGTTGCATACATATATCTGCTTCCCCAGCCAGGAATCACATTGGCGTGAACAAAAACTAGCCTTCTATAGGCTCTCTGGATTTCCAAATTACCTTGGAGCTATAGATTGCACACATATTGCACTGAGACCACCTAGAAACAAGGCCTATTTATACACCACTAAACACTTGTACCACTCCCTGAATTTGCAGATGGTCTGTGATGCAAGTATAAAATAAACAGTGTTTGTGCAGGCCATCCTGGTTCATGCCATGACTCCTATATTCTGAGGCAGTCATCCCTGTTTGCCAAATGTAATAATGGTCAAATGCCAGAGGGATGGCTTTTGGGTATGTATCAAATAATGTAACTTTGTTTTTTTTATATTGCTATAGCACTGTATTGTGTGTATTCATTATGTTTTTTACCTTTTTTAGGGTGACTCTGGATATGGGTGTCAATCCTGGCTGTTAACTCCTCTGTTGCATCCTCAGACTCCTGCACAACACCGATATAATGGGGCACACTCCTCCACTAGAGTGCTTCTGTACACCCCTGATAAGGTATCAGATATCATGTTGGCTTGCTGTCTGCTTCATAACATTGTGTTAACTCAACCAAACACAGACAATATTGAAGCAGACAGTAAGCAAGCAGAGCACCAAATATCATCACATTGGGTGCAAACAACAGAGGGTGGGAGGCCTTCCCTGCCGTGTCCTCTCCTGTGAGCCAGATGCTCCCTCCTCATCAGGAGAATTATCTTTTTCGACTCTTGACATAATTACACTAAAGGGAGCATGTAAAAAAAAAATATATATACAACATTTACCTACTGCAAGTCACAACCAAAATAACACTCTGTATTAGAGAATCTCAGCTAAAATCAGATTTGTTGGTATGGGCAACATCTCCAGTTTTTGAAACACACAGCTGCGTAAATCTGGCCCTAGGTTCCAAGTGTACACTTACAGAATTAGTGTAGTGTAACACATAAACTTTACACACATTCATTAAGTATACAATTAAAATAGATATTTATATACATTCACACATTAATAAAGACACATTCATTAATAACTGAGGATACATAAAGAAATATAGACATCATACAGAAGCATAGCTGTTGCTAACAAATACTGCACTCTATTCTATCACTATCCAAAGGACTTCATGGTCAAATAACATGAGCAAAGGTTTAATCAAACATTTCATATTAACTATATTACTTTAGGTAAGGTTTTTATAAAACTAACATGGTACTTACATATATGCAAAAGCTGAAGTCTTTGAAACTTTTCCACAAAAACACCTTCACAAAATGGCTACTCACATACACCTCACACATCAAACTCACTCAAGACTGAACCAGGAAGTAAAGCGCCTTTAAATAGATCTCACATAAACTCTCAAAATTTTTGAAGGATCTGCATTGATTTGTAATGCATCTAGGGCGATTTACATGTAAGAAACCATTTTTCCATAGAAATCTTTGGTTTACTTTAAATCACTGGCATCAGGGGCGATTTAGAGCGCCATTAGAAAAATCACTTCTGTCACAATATGCGGCAAGTTCTGCACTTACCCGTTCGGCTGCGCGCTGTCCGCGG